>JAEIFU010000403.1:0-140566 GCA_018904235.1 Lordiphosa stackelbergi
ATTAACATGCGTTCTTCACTGCCCACCCCTGCCTACGGGGTCTGATGAGCAGTATGACAATTTAGTAATGATTAAATTCATAATTATTACCCAGTTTAAATTTGGACGAAGTCTCATGGTGTTGTGTAGCTTCCTTTGAAAATGGCGCTCAATCATTGATGGGAAAATTATTCAAAATTTCATCCGATTACTCATATTTGTGTATCGGCAATGTGCGTACCTCTTGAAATAATTAAAATTAATTATTCAGGAGCTATCGATAACGATACAGAAAATACGGATCTAGTATTTTATCGGTATTAAATTGAGGCCTTTTTGTTGGGAGTGGACCACCACCAAAGAGACGCCAAAGGCTTTGGCACAAGGATTGCTTTGTGAGTTTTTTATATGGAGTTTTTTGTTTGGCAAGTCTTTGGCGGAGAGTGTATACTACGCTTAAGGGGAAAGGATCTGTGTTGTGAAAAGGAAGAATTAGAAGCATGATCAGGGGGGTGGAGGATCACAACGGTCGAATGAAGGACATGGCTACGAAGTGAGGATGGACCGATAAGTCGAAGAGGCCGCTCAACTTTTTAAATGAGAAAGAGTTGGCCGATGGCTGCAAGAGCAAGTGGTGTCGTTGACTTTTTGAATTTTTTTATTTGATTTTTAATCAAATCCCTGTGTGTTACGACCCAAACCCCACGAAAGTAGTGCAATCCGTTGAGGTTGCGATTGACAAATTAAAATTAAAAATATAAATAAAATTGTGCTCCCACCTTAAACGGATCCACACGCAGTCAGGAAGCTGGATTGGGCATACCTGTGGGGTGAGTGAGTGGTTAATCGGGCCTGGTCAGACGTATAACCAGTGTCTTCTTAGGCCCAACCATACCTGCATAGGCGGAAGCAGCCGAGTAATACGAGTGACTGTGCGCCGGCTTCTTCCTCCGATTCATCCGGCTAAACCGAAAAAGGAGTCCGATGAAAGGCTTCAGCCATATTTTTTATTTTTTTTTTTTTTTTTTGTCAGTCTGTCCTTAGTTATAAGTATATTCATTCCTTTATTTTATATTTATCTTACCTATTTATTTACATATTCATTTACATATTTATTAACATATTTATTTATTTATTTCCATAAATTTTTCTATGCCTTATGTCCAATATTTGTTCAATTTATTAGATAATATTTAAATTCAAAGAAATATTTCTTGCCTTGTATGACCGGTTAATTTCGCTCGCGGGTCTTGCACCTACATAAATGAGGCTGAAAAGAGAAAGTTAAATTAAAATGTGTTCGTCGAAGCTGCGTAAGAGGTAGGTAGGAACCGATTGGGGTTTTTTTTGTTGTTTTTGTGACCCAACATATATTTTTTTATTTAAATGTCCTCCTAATGTGTCCAATAATTTGCCCTGTACGTTTGGTGTACGTCTCGTGAGCGAGTTAAAAACTGTAACGAAATGTTTAAGGTATTAATCAATAAATGTTTGTAAATCCTGTAAGAACATAATGGAGTACGTGTAAATAAGTCATTTGGAGAGGGGAGGAATGAGCTGACTGGGCTGAAGTAGGACATTTGGTCGTCTGCATAAGGGGCAGCATCTAAATGAACGCCAACCAGCTGCAAGGATTGGGTGTATCAGAGGTAGGTCATCGAAACCTCGACCACTAGGGAGTTGGGCATCGGACGGTGATACGGGATCACGATGTCTGGAGTCAGGGTCGGAGCGTCTGTCAGGTTAAAGTTGTCTAAAATTCAAATTTGATTTCGAATTTAAATTTAAATACGAGGCAGCGTGAGTGTTGTCAAACGTGTGATCTGTGTATGTGAGGTGTGGATCGTATGTTTGTTTTGTTGTTGTCTGTGTGTGCGTGTGGACTGGGTTGGATTACCCCTCCCTGAGCACTGAGTTAGCCGGCACTGTCCACTCAAGCGTACCGCAGGGCCCAGAGCAATTTGGGTCTTAACAAGAACTAATACATTATTCCTAAATTAGTCCGAGGACTATCGATGAACAGTATATGTACCTTCTGGCATTAGGTCACGGTCTAAATTGGTGGTTCCTCGTTAAGATCAGTTTGTCAGCCGATCCCTCGTAGGACCTGTGTTTAGGTTCCCAAATTCGAATTTAATATATACCTATTCAAAAGAGTTCAACCTGACTAATTGGCTGACTAACTGGCCCATAATTATTAATAATCATAAGCATAGACTACTTTGAAGGGGATTTCTCATTAAATTTCTTTATCATAGAAGTTGTCCGCTTATATTTTTCTTATTTGTAAATAATATTTACCACACCAAGAAGTTTTCACCACAGCAACCACCACCAAAGTTCATCTCTAACAACCCGCCGCCCGATCTGGCTTGAAATTCGCTAAATTTTAAACACTGTTCTACAATTTATTTTGGCATTTTTCTTCTTACCCCCAGAGGGTCATGCTAATTTATCGATAACTGATGCCTCACTTGGCATTTCTAGCACTTTTTCAAACTAAACGGCAGCAGCAGCTTGGCTTCCTTCGCTTCGTGCGCTCGGCTCGGAAAAATTGTGAAAAAATTCTCATAAAACAAAGCCACATTCGATTTTAAATTTGTACATTAGACATTTGTGCAATCGAATAACAAATTCATTACAAAACACAAATTATTCAAACAAAGCGCTACTGCAAAAGTACAACTGTGTGTAAATTTATATTTGTGTTATTACAACTAAATAAAGCCAAACGCTAACAAAATGGTGGGCACCACATTAAAATTGCTCATGGATGAGGTGAGTGTGATAAAAGAAAAAAATTTAAGGAAGGCCGCCTTGATGGCGGCGTCTGCAGGCAGGCAGGAGATAAAGTGATCATTAGAGAGAGGGAGAGAGAGAGAGAGAGAGAGAGCGCGTGTGACAAAGGGGAGGGTGAAAAAGAGCCGTTTGTTATTTTTTTTTTTGGCGCATTTTTTAAGTAGCGGTAAAGCACCGCTACTTTAACTAGACTTTCTTTTAACTTTTAAAATGGCTGCCTTTTTCTTTTTTCTCAGAACGCCACGGAGAAGTATAATCAAGTCCAACTGAAGAAATTGACAGTGCCTACACAAGAGGCCAACACAAAGCGTGCCGCTCTAGGGGATCTGCAAAACCGTAATCTTACCCGTGATGTAAGCAGCAAAAATGCCGCTCAGAAGGAGTAAGTTATTGCCTCAATTATTTCTCCTCCTCAGTCTAAGCTTAATGTTTGTTAAAGAGTCAAGGATAACAAGTTACCCAATGCTTTGCGCAATGCCAAGCCACGCGTGGACACCCACTGGAAAAAGCAACCCACTGCTAATCCGGCTGCAGCTGCGGCCAAACCTAAGGCACCCTTGTTGCGTGCCAACTCAATGCGTACAAATGCAGCTGGAGGAGGTGCACTCACGCGTCAGGCCTCTGCCAGCAGCTTGGCCACCAGCAGCAAGGTCAGCTCTAAGCCAGCAGCAGCTGCTGCCGCCAACACAAAACGTAAGAATCTGACACTTAGTTTGGGCCACAACCCTTGCCAAATCCGTTACCTCTTTCAGCCCTTAAGAGTAAGTTGTCCAACGAGGCGTTGCCTGACCAGAAGCCCACTGTCAGCAGCAGCACCAGCACCACCTTGCGTCGTGAGGATAGCAATTTGACACAGAAATCGCTCAATAAATTGCGTGCGGCCTTGGGCAAACCAGCCTTGGGTGTGGCGGGACTTACCAAGAAGGAGACAGCCCCCAAAAAAGAACCCTCCAAAGCCAAGCCCAAGCCCGAAACTTTGGCCGCCACCTCTGAAGTTTCTACTTTGTCTTTGTCCAGCAAACGTCTAGCTGGCATTGAGGACATAGATGCCAATGACAAGGAGAATCTTATTTTGGTTTCCGAATACGTAAACGATATCTATGACTATCTCTACAAGCTAGAGATTGAGCAGCCCATTCATAATGATCATTTGGCTGACCAAGTGGAGGTGACTCATAAGATGCGTGCTGTGCTCATCGATTGGATGAATGAGGTGCATATGCAGTTCCATTTGGCACCCGAATCCTTTCAACTGGCTGTGGCCATTACGGATCGCTATCTGCAGGTGGTGAGCAATACCAAACGCAGCTACTTGCAATTGGTGGGTGTGACTGCTCTCTTCTTGGCCACCAAATATGAGGAGCTATTCCCACCGGCCATTGGTGATTTTGTATTTATTACCGATGACACCTACACGGCGCGGCAAATCCGCATGATGGAGCTGCAAATTTTCAAGGCCATCGATTGCAATCTGTCGCGTCCATTGCCCATACATTTCTTGCGTCGCTATTCCAAGGCAGCGGATGCAGAGGACAGTCATCATGCCATGTCCAAGTACTTTGTGGAATTGGCCACAACTGACTATGAGCTGGCCAGCTATAGGCCCTCGGAGGTAAACTTTAACTCTTATAAAACTGAGTTGACATTAAAATCCCACTTTGATTACAGATTGCAGCCGCCTCTTTGTTCCTGGCATTGAATTTACTCAATGGCAACTATCGTGCCAGCACCGGGTTCAATGATCGTCACTGGACCCCACTTTGACCCACTACTCCCGCTACACGGCCACCCATCTGCGGCCCATCACTCGACAAATAGCCAAATTGGCGCGCGATGCCCCCCAAGCCAAGCTGCGTTCCATTTACAACAAGTATCAGAGCAATAAGTTTCTGAATATTGCCCAGCGTAACGAACTGAGTGGTGCACTAATAGACTCCATCATTGGCCTGAAGAAGACAGCCACGTCGTCTACTGCACAATCCAATTAACTTTTCGTTTAGTTTAGTTGAATTTTTTAAGTTTTCTGGTGTAAAAATTCTCGTTTTGTGTTCGTCTGAGTTGCATATTTATTTAAAATATGTGTTTTTGTCATCAACTTAATACAAGTTGCCTCCGGATTTGGCCAAACTGCGACACTGAGAGAGAGAAAGAGCATGAGGAAGCAACGAGCGCATTAGCTGGCTGAAAATATTGACGTTGCCTCTCAAAGTAACATTTTAATTATTATTATTATTTTTTATACCATTATCAAACTGTATTTGTAATTTTTATTAGTTTGTAAATTGTGCTATGTATTAAAAATTAATAAATTTGTGCAAAAATGGACTGAAAAAATGCCATGTTCATTGTCAAAATCACAGTCTTTTTTCTGTAACGTATTAAGCAGCTCACATTAAACATGGGAAAGTCACTAAATGACGACCAACAATGTAAAGTACACCCTCGCTAAACACGAAGCTACGTGTGAGAAAACCAATTTCTAGTTCGCGCCAAAAATAAGAACGGCTGCAAAAGTGGGCCTTTTTTGTAAAATTGTGTTATTAAAAGGTCGTTGGAAGGAAAACCAACCTCTAACAGGGGGTGCATTAAAAACAACAAGCGGGTGTGTACTCTGAAAAGATTGCTCTCATCATTTTACCAGCTAGAGTGAATTAAAAAACAACCCAGAAGCAATACTGTTTTTTTAAAGCAGTACCCATCTCAAAGTCTGAAGTCCGAATTTCGGCTCAATCTGAATAAGCCAATACATTGTGCAATAAACTTATATTGTCACGGATCTTTTAAACATTTATAACAATAACTTTACATTTTGACACTTGAATTTCAAAAACTTTATTGAGCGAACAAAAAACCCGCCTCTTTAATAATTGTTGATTCCTTCTGCCTTTAGGCTGCCCACATTTTTTTCTGGATCTTTTGAAGTTTTTTTCTCTCTTTTCACTTTTCGTCAGTTTCGTTTTGCTTATCTCAAAACACTGAAAATTGTCTGCTGGCAGGTCAGTTCTTCTACAGTTTCCCTCCCTTAAGAGAGTGTGTGAATGTTATGTGCCTCTCTGTCGCCCGTTACATGTTAGGCAGCCAGACAGAGAGCCACTCTGTCTGTCCGTATGTGGGTGTCAGTGTCTCTATGTATGCTTGCTTGGCTTTGGCTGTATGCTGGCTGCTCCACGCTGTGCGCCTGTTCGAAATTTTAGTTTGACGGTTTTATGGCTCTCATTAATTTGTACAATTTCTTTTTTTTACGAGCAAACAAACGCCATAAAAGAAAGCAAAGGGGGTTTAATGATTTTTTTTTTTGGTGATTTCTCTTGCTCACATTTCTGGCTGACCAGGGAACTCATCTTTGAGACGTTTGGTTATCCTGAGGTAGAAATTGCCTTAACCCAGGTAGCAAGAATAACAATGGGGTGGCCAGAGCAGGGCAGAGATAATTTAGCTACAAACGTATGAAAGGAGACACATTGAAAGTAGCCTTTGACAGTGAGATGCTCCTCCAGATGGAAAAGAAAGTCCTGTTAGGTTCATCGCGTTCGACTCGCCTGAGGAATGATGCATAGGACAGATAAAAAATTGTGAACTAAATGGAGGTGTGATTTTCCCGATGCTTGAAAATTCGACCCAACGGTCGGATTGAAATTATTGATTTATGAAATGTTATTATTAGGATATTGGAATCTTTAAACTTTTCTCCACACCACCCAATTTGAATTTGAGGAAAAGTTTAAGGCGTGTTTTTTTAACGTGGTTTCCCCAGGAGGCCTTGTCCACATAATCAGGAAGCAAATTATGGACATTAAAAATTATTGGTCAAATGTTCACCCAAACATATGTAGAGACACACAAGTGCCATCATCGTATGTCTGGTTGTTGTTGTAGCGGCTCCTGTGGATGAGAGTAATAGTACGCAGACGTTGTTGGGATAATAGTTAGAAGGTTAGAAGCAGTGGCGTAGATAGGGGGGTGATTAAGATGATCAATCCCCCCCATTGATTATTCAAGTCGGAATTACAAGGTACGAAATCGAAGATGAATAAAGCAAATATTCTAAAAACTTGACCAAATTTTGTGAAATAAATCATTTAATAAATAAGATAGGGTTGTGAGGAATACTAATTCCTACCTTCTCTCAGAAACTTGTTAAAAATTTCCTTCTATAGATCGGGATGTATAAAGAATTTTCATGAAAAACAATTGCAGGGTACATGTTTGGTACATACATGTTTTCTTTTTAAATGAAATTGGAAAAATTCAGGTTTTATAAAAAATATGTATTTAAGCTATTATTTATGCTATTCATCCGATGTAAAATAAATAATAAAAGTAACAATTTTGTGATGACTTAACCGTAGTCCGCAGAACGACAGACGTGGCTTTAACAACAAAATTCAATTCCATTCTCATTTTCCTGCCTTAGGTCTCACAGGCAAATAATTTGCCGGAATTTTGACGAAAGCTTGGCTAAATAGCCATGATCGCAAATTCTGCATGTTTTAAATCTAAAACTATTGTTTCCTAGGAAGGATGATGAAACGGTACCGTATAGGCAACCAACTCTTTTTGATGATATGTATAAGTTGTTTATAGTTGTGAACAAGCGCAACTTTTTCGGACCTAGAGTCAGCTAAACTCACAAATTATTGTTTCCTACGTAAATTAGTTGATCAAATAAGGCCGAAAAATTCCCAAATCTGTCGATTTTAAAATATTTGACAACACTTTTATTTCCCCATACTTGGCTTCAAAATTATTTTTCCCCTGTGGGGAGCAACATGAGTTGAAAAATTTTGGAAAATATTTGACGGATTAAAAACTTGTAAAAACGTCAATTTGTAAAAATTTTTTTTGAAATCGCTTTTATCCCATACTTTGCTCTCAAAATTATTTTCCCCTCCAACAGTTGAAAATTTTTTACATCAAAAACTGCGAAATCCTTTTTATTTTTGAATCGTGGGTTTGAGGTCCTTTTAATGTTTTGAAAATCCCTTTTTAACCAGAAATTATTTTATGAATCATCCTTTTTATAACCACTCAGTCTGCCCCGCACTTCAAACATTTTAAAGACTATAAAAATCATTTGAGCTCAAATTAAAATTTTAAAATTGTGCATTAAAGATAAAGATTTAAAAAGAAACCCTGGCTGATCGCCAAAACTCTGTTGCATGTTAATTCTCAATAGTTCGCGGTCCATCAAAGGAATTTTTTGAGCTAAGGGTTACTTATATTAGGCAATTAATTTCCTTATGTTCTTGTAAGTCTAGTAAGTCGTTTCAATACATTTATTTTTCATTATTTTTTTGACATTTGACGAAAAGCTTATACACTCTTTTGTATTATACAAAACCTGCATTTTTCAAAATTCTTTTTAAAAAAAAACCATAGGTGAAATCCGAAATTTTTTTAATAAAAATTCTTAATAGTTCGCGGCCTATAATTTTTTGATAGAAGTCCGGAATACTAGACTATTACCGATAACAATAAAAAGATAAAAAAACAAAAAAAAATCAGAAATTCATCACCCCCATTGCAAAAAGCTATCTACGCCACTGGTTAGAAGGGTCGAAAAGGTGCTTCGTGTCGTACGGGGATTGTCCACATTTATGTCTGGTTGCTTGCTCTGGTTGCAATTATTGAATTTATAGGACGGATTAAAGTGTTGAACACTTTTAATAAAATCTTCTAGATATGCATTCGATACATCTCTGAAATTCATTTGTGAATTGTTCGTTTGCCTAAAATGACGCTTCATCAAACTAGTCATTGCGCCAAAAAAGGCGGAAATCATCATTTTTCCCAAGGGTTGTCACATTTTTACACTTCACCAATGCATTTTGATTATATTTCTATAATCGTCGGATGTGAAGACTGTGGTCAAGTTCTCCTAGCGAGCCTATTAGATGCGTTGGGTCGTACAGCCAAAAGGGGCAGCTGGATCCCAACACATCTCGGAGAACATTCATCAGCTGTAATTAAATTTATGATGAATTACAATAAATTGAAAACTTGAATTAAACTCACCGCCAAATTGGAGGGATTGCGGTCTGACATCAAGCACGTTACACTCTTTCCCCTGCTGACGCACAAATTAATAAACAGGGAGAGCAAACCCGCCATGTCCAGAGCATCCCATATGTGCTCCCCTGCTTGTTGACTAGAGCTGGTCCGCACGCCACAATAGACGAGCACCGTCTTTGGCCAGAGTACATCCACAGTCAAAATTACAAAAGCCTTGACGAGATTTGGCCGCTTATTGTATACAAATAGCTCGCCATTGCGTCATAGGAGGTGGATTGCCCATTGGCTGGCCAATCCCAATCCCGGTGGCTAATAAATTACTTTATCAAATTTAATTCAAATACTTTTGTATTCAAACTTACCGCTGGACTGCTGCTGGCTTAGCGTGAATGTGACCACGAAGCGCTATATCCCTAGCCCTTATTTAGAATCGTCCGTTATCAAAGATTTTTAAGTTTTCCATCTTCAATATATATTTTTGTTTCGCGCTTTGAATGTGACCATGACCTTTCAACGCCAAAATACCACCAATAAGACCGTTCAACGCCAAAATACCACTGCTATCTTAATAAGAAGGAGAGGCAACTGCAATTTGGCTGTAACTTGTTGTTGCCCGCCACCAAATTGAATTAAATAATGTTTTTGTCTGCCGCCTTAAGGCAATTGTTGATTTGAAGTTGCAATTTTCAAAGGAGGAGCTTAAAAAGAACAAAAGTCCATGCCACAGCTAGCTCAATATGGCTCATCTCTAATGTTAAGTCACAGTGCCTGAGTCGCATTCAGCTAACAGCGGTTCTTCTCTAATGTTAACCCACATGTTTGCATTTGCATTCATTTTCATTCGGTGCAATGGTGGAGCTTAAGAAGAGCGAAATTCCTCTGGACAAATCCGCCTGGGAGCCCGGCGACAGCAAGGACTGGTCGCTGCCCATTAAACCACTCGAAGAGAAATGGAAATTGCTGCCGGCTTTCCTACAGGTCAAGGGTTTGGTCAAACAACACATTGACTCCTTCAATCACTTCATCAATGTGGACATCAAAAAGATAGTCAAAGCGAATGAGATAGTGACCAGTGGCGCTGATCCACTGTTCTATCTCAAGTATCTGGATGTGCGTGTGGGTAAACCCGATATAGATGATGGCTTCAATATAACCAAAACCACCACGCCGCATGAATGCCGACTGAGGGACACCACCTACTCTGCACCCATTACCGTGGACATTGAGTATACCCGTGGTACTCAACGCATCAAGCGTAACAACATGCTGATAGGACGAATGCCCTTGATGTTGAGATGCTCCAATTGTGTGTTGACAGGCAAATCGGAATTCGAATTGTCCAAACTGAATGAGTGTCCCCTGGATCCGGGTGGTTATTTTGTGGTGCGTGGTCAGGAGAAGGTTATACTGATCCAAGAGCAGCTTTCGTGGAATAAAATGTTAACCGAGGACTTTAATGGAGTGGTGCAGTGTCAGGTTACCTCGTCTACGCATGAAAAGAAATCCCGCACCCTGGTGCTGAGCAAGCATGGACGCTATTATCTCAAGCACAACTCCATGACGGATGATATACCCATTGTGGTCATATTTAAGGCTTTGGGCATAGTGTCGGATCAGGAGATAATGGCACATATGGGTTTGGATGCCAAGTCACAGAATCGTTTTGGTGCCTCCCTGCTAGAGGCTTTCAATTTGAAAGTGTTTACGCAGCAAAGAGCTCTGGACTATATGGGTGAGTTGACCAAGAAGAAGAAGGAGAACTCCTCTAGAGCTTTTTACTTATAAGGGTTTATAATTTAAGGTTCCAAACTGGTGGTGAAACGCTTCCAGAGTGCCAACACCAAAACACCCGCCGAAGAGGCACGCGAGCTGCTTTTAACCACCATTTTGGCGCATGTCCCGGTGGATAATTTCAATTTTCAAATGAAAGCCATCTATGTGTCCCTAATGGTGCGACGTGTGATGGCTGCCGAGCTGGATAAGACGTTGTTTGATGATCGCGACTATTATGGCAATAAGCGTTTGGAACTGGCGGGCTCTTTAATCTCTTTAATGTTTGAGGATCTGTTCAAGCGCATGAACTGGGAGCTCAAAATGATTGCCGACAAGAATATACCCAAGGTGAGTGGAAAAGAAAACCAAACGTTATAAACGGATTGCTTATAAAATTGTTGTATCTATTCCCCAGGTAAAGGCCGCCCAATTCGATGTGGTGAAGCATATGCGTGCAGCCCAAATCACAGCCGGCTTGGAGTCGGCCATCAGTTCAGGCAATTGGACCATTAAGCGCTTTAAAATGGAACGTGCGGGTGTTACCCAGGTCCTCTCTCGTCTCAGCTACATCTCTGCCTTGGGCATGATGACGCGTGTCAATTCCCAATTCGAAAAGACGCGCAAAGTTTCCGGTCCGCGTTCATTGCAGCCCAGCCAGTGGGGCATGCTGTGTCCTTCGGATACACCCGAGGGTGAAGCTTGTGGTTTGGTCAAGAATTTGGCTCTGATGACACACATTACCACCGAGGTGGACGAGCATCCGGTTATGGTTTTGGCCTATAATGCGGGTGTGGAGGATATACGTGAGGTTAGCGGGAATCCCATTAACAATCCCTATGTCTTTCTGGTGTTTATCAATGGCAATGTTTTGGGACTGACGCTACAGCACAAGCACTTGGTAAGGAATCTTCGATATATGCGGCGTAAGGGTAGAATGGGCAGCTATGTGTCCATACACACTTCGTATACCCAGCGTTGTATATTCATACACACGGATGGAGGACGCCTGTGCCGGCCGTATATTATAGTGGAAAAGGGACGCCCATTGGTCAAGCAACGGCATCTGGATGAGCTGGAAAGGGGCATACGTAAATTTGATGATTTTCTATTGGATGGCCTTATAGAGTATTTGGATGTGAATGAGGAGAATGATTCGTTTATAGCCTGGAATGAGGAGCATATAGAGGCACATACCACGCATCTGGAAGTGGAACCGTTTACCCTGCTCGGAGTGTGCGCCGGTTTGGTGCCCTATCCGCATCACAATCAAAGCCCCAGGAATACCTATCAATGTGCCATGGGTAAACAGGCCATGGGCATGATTGGCTACAATCAAAAGAACCGCATAGACTCTCTGATGTACAATTTGGTGTATCCGCAGGCTCCCATGGTCAAATCCAAGACCATAGAGCTGACCAATTTCGATAAGCTGCCAGCGGGACAGAATGCCACGGTGGCCGTGATGAGCTATTCGGGTTATGACATTGAAGATGCCTTGATCCTCAACAAAGCCTCCATAGATCGTGGCTATGGTCGTTGTTTGGTTTACAAAAACTCCAAGTGCACCGTGAAGCGTTATGCCAATCAGACCTTTGACCGCATCATGGGTCCCGTCAAGGATGCCCTCACCAATAAGGTGATTTTCAAGCATGATGTCTTGGACTCGGACGGTATTGTGTCACCCGGTGAACAGGTACAGAATAAACAGATAATGATCAATAAGGAAATGCCTGCTGTCACCTCCATCAACCCTCTGGAAGGTCAGTCGCCGCAAGTGCCCTATACCGCTGTGCCCATCAGCTATAAAGGCACCGAACCCAGCTACATTGAACGAGTCATGGTGTCTGCCAATGCTGAAGAGGATTTCCTTATCAAAATCCTTTTGAGACAAACGCGTTGTCCTGAAATCGGGGACAAATTCAGTTCCCGGCACGGCCAAAAGGGTGTCACCGGTTTGATTGTGGACCAGGAGGATATGCCGTATAATGATTTTGGCATTTGTCCCGATATGATTATGAATCCTCATGGGTTTCCCTCTCGCATGACCGTGGGCAAGACCCTGGAACTGCTGGGCGGCAAGGCTGGCCTTTTGGAAGGCAAATTTCATTATGGCACTGCTTTTGGTGGCTCCAAAGTACAGGATATACAAGCAGAGTTGGTGCGTCACGGCTTCAATTATATGGGCAAGGATTTCTTCTACTCGGGCATAACTGGCACACCGCTCGAGGCGTACATCTACTCGGGTCCGGTGTACTATCAAAAGCTGAAGCATATGGTCCAAGATAAAATGCATGCCCGTGCTCGGGGTCCCAAGGCGGTGTTAACACGTCAACCCACTCAGGGCAGAAGTCGTGAGGGTGGTTTGCGTCTGGGTGAAATGGAACGGGATTGTCTCATCTCTTATGGTGCCAGCATGTTGATCATGGAACGTCTGATGATCTCCTCGGATGCCTTTGAAGTGGATGTGTGTCGTACGTGTGGACGCTTGGCCTACTGCTCGTGGTGTCATTTTTGTCAGTCATCGGCTCATGTGTCCAAGATATCCATGCCGTATGCCTGTAAATTGCTGTTCCAGGAGCTGACTAGTATGAATGTGGTGCCCAAGTTGATATTGGAGAATTACTAGAATTGTAAGAAGGAGGAGGAGAAGCAGGAAATAAAGATTTTGACTTTGATTTTAATTTGCATTTTTCTTTATTTCAGCCTGTCCTGTTGTTATTGTTAAGCGTTATAACTGAATCAAAATCGAATCTAATTCATGATTTGAAGTCGTGACTCTTGGATCACTTGGGCGACGTCCGTCACTAGCAGGTTTTCGAAAGTGGAACCGAAATTAACCAAAAGGATCTGATCTGGAAAAAAATGAGTTTCCTCGTTCCAGAATTCACAGGTTTGGCTAATATTCTTGCAGAATACTAAACTGGGAGTATTCATAGAATCAGGATGGACCTAAAATCACAATATTTATAAAAGAGTGTGTTCTGACTGATTTACTGATTCTTTGGCAATCTACAGCCCGAACGACAAGAAATAGAAAGCTGAAATTTGAATGGGAGTTTCCATTAGTTTTGGAGGTCCACATTTTTAAAAGCAAAAGTCCCCGATTTTTGTGCTTTTTTACCGTTATTTAAAAACGCGAGATGCAATCAGAGATAAGAACATCAGATTCTAAGCAGAATTCATTAAGCTTTTATTCTGCATACTAGATTTCGTTGTATTATGCTTTCCCATTCTCCTTCGGGGTGTCGTATAATTTAGGGCAGGAGTGTAGTAGCAGATATATAGATTTATCAGGGATGTAAACTTCTGAAGTTTTGGACTAAACACTCTTTTTCATATTGAAAACCGGGATTCTGATTTAACTACAAATGTCGATTCCGCATAAATTGATCAAATGGAAATTTTGTCCCAACTTTGAAAACGATCAGGAGAAATGCCAGAGGCACTTTTAGAGATTCTGTACTAAAAACTCAATTTTTTGAAACCAAAACTTTTTAACGAGAAAGAAGGGTTCGAAACGAGTTCGAGTTCTGGTGGGAAATTTAGTCTAGGTTCTGTTCGGGAATCTACAAGAATCTACACCTAACTGGTTCTGAAGTGTTTGGTTCCGGACCGGTTTGCAGCCTTGCTTACAACCACCATATCAGTGGTTCACACTTTATATCCCCTAAACAACATCTTAGGTCTTACGTCATCAACTTCGTTGCTAAACTTAACCAAACCAAACACTGTTTTGTGGTTTTCGGTACAGTACAAATTTTTTAGAAAGATAACTGATTTGGGGTTAGGTATACAACCCCAACTAAACCCGTTTCTTTTTAATAACCGGAACCCATATTTCCTTCTGTTTTAGTTCCTGCTTCATTAATTCTTTCAAAGCTTTCCCACCTGCCCTGCCCTACCTCAATTGTGGGTGCCCGGTCATTGCACTGGTCAATGCTAAGACTCTGTCACTAACACCTACCCAGGCAAAAAGGCAATGTCCTTGTGCGTCTTTTCAAGTGACTTGTGCTTAAAAATAGTCAAAGCCACCTGCCAAGCCGCCCGCCCTTTCCGGCCACCCTCTCTTATAATGCAGCAGTGCAATGACAGCCAGGGCAAAATGCCAGCAACAGTCAAGTCAATGGAGCGCACACACACACACAATGCTGACAATTTAAGGCTCACACCCACACCAAACCCAAAACTCAATTCATCTCAATCTGGGGCCACCTTCCGGCATTTGGCGTTTGACTTTCCTGTCTCTCAGGCCCTTTTGGCTATTTGTCAAAAAAGTTTAGTTTTTGTATGGAATGTGACATAGAAATAGATTTAAATGGGTGTTGGCCACTTGAGTAGAAAGTTAACTTATGTTTTCTAGAATCTTTTTTCGGTATTTAGTGCCAATCAACTTGGGAATGTCTACTGTTAAAGGCCTACACTCAGATGAGATAAATTTGTAGTTTTGTACGATATTTCAAATGAATAGAAACACGTTTAAAAAGGCATCTTGTTTGTATGAAAATGCTTCTATTCAAGAGAAATATCGTATCAAACTAAAAATTTATCTCATCTGAGTATAGGCCTTTAATAGAGATAAGGTGGCTTAAGCACAAAAAATATTTATTAGAAATATAATTAAAATGGGAAATAGAAAATAATTGAAGGACCGTACAAAGAAGCGATTTAACAGTTCCTTTCAAAAGTAACTACCAATTCAGTCTCGCTGCTGCACACCCCAAAACAAAGTCATTTCGATTCTGTACGTTTTATATAGAGCGTGTTTCAAAAAACGAAGGATTGAATTCCTATATTCCATTTTGTGACAACTTATGACAAATAAACACGTCCAAATGATAAAAAAAACACGAAAATTAATTTTTTAAAACAGAAAAGTAAAGTAGATCAAAGTTAACAAACTGATTCATTTAATTTCATCAGTTTTAGCCTTAACTCTGTAATGGACTCATATAACATGTCAAATGAATTTCAAAAATCAAAAAATACAATTTTGAATTCAAATGCAACGCCCCTTTTAACGCCCCTTTCCTATGATCAGAGCTTGTCATAGCAGTCAGCTTTTGACCAGTGCATGTAACTGCATTCGATCTGGCAACGCGAACATTACGCATTTTCTTTAGCTGTGGTAGTTATTTAAAGTTGCTGCTCTTAGGAAAGAAAGAAGAAAGGAAACGAGAAAGTCGAGCTACGTGAAGTCGGAGGTAGAGAAAATCGTTCTTTCTCCTCATGGTCTTCAAAGTGTCCGGTTGGGCAGAATCATATCATCCCTCTATTAGCTGCCACAACGATAAAGATATTAGTGCCTGTGCGTGCGTGTGCATTCTTTGCAGTCGCACAGATATTGCGAATTGTTCAATTTAATTGTAAAGGAAAAATAACGCAACCTCCAGCCGCACATAACCCCCAAAGAGACGTTCGAGTGTCGGCCACACATGCGCAGGCCAAGATTTTCATACACCCGAAGGAAGAAGCCTTGGGCTTAGCATCTCTACATAGGAGATCTACATACATCTTGTCAGGAATCGATTCCTCTCCTTTGGATAAAGGAGCCATAGTTCGTTACCCCGTTTCCAAGGTTACACCTGGACGAAGTCGGTCATCGCAAGTGACGCGTGTGTTCCCGAGGCTTGGCCACTGAGCAAGTCGTCTAATTTCTGGATCTAGTGCCCCCTCAGAAACCAAATTTTCGCCCCGAACGCGAGGGACCTGCCTTTCAACGTGGAGTGTGTCCAGATCTCCCGTTCTCCTGTTCTTGGATGGACTTCTACCTTGAAGAGTAGTCACTGGAGACTCCTAACCTAAATCAGCCACCCAAGTTAACGAATGGTGTTCGTTTTTTTGAGTTCAGACAAGCGTAGATTACCCTTTTTCGTTGAATCAAACATTATGTTAACTTAAGCCTTCAAGTACTTATGTACACTATAGCCAGCAGACGTACGCCTGTTCAACAAAAAAGGATATTCTTGCTAATGGTCGTAGGCAATTATCTTAAAGTGAAACATGTTCTAATTTATGAAAATTTTACAGAGTTGACATGATCTTGTTGGAGTATTGCTTTATGGGCTCCACATAATTGCGTATTTAAGCACCATCTAATCATCTATTTAACAGCTGCAGCCGTCACATGGAAAGATCTTTCTGCGTGGGATAAAAAAGCTTGCCGTAAGTGTCTATTTTGAAATATTATTGCTGGTGTTGCTTAAAAATATCGTGAGATAAAGAGCATTTGTGCAGATATTAATTATTGCAAATTATGATGGGTATTCATCCCTTGGTTTCACTTGGAATTTGTTTGGCCATTGTGCAAGAGATCACATATAAGAATTGAAAGAAAATCTTTCGCATAACCAATTGGTTGTAACCTCTATAACTATTTTTTTAATATTCAAATTGCCGGTTAAATTCCCGCCACTAAGTAATGAACATTTTTAATTTGCTGATTCCTTTATTATTCCTTATTCTTATAATTAATTTATAGTCTTAATATAGTATTGCTTTGAAGAATCAAGCTACTCCAAAAACCAGAATGATGGTAGTTTATGAAGTTTCTTTTAAATTTTGTTAGTAGTTATTAGTTTCAAATGATGAATTTCACTAATCTAACACACAAGCATTGTACTTTATATTGTCGATAATTATAATTTGAAAATGATGTTCTAAGTTTGCTTTCTCACGACATGGGGACATAAAAAGGTAAAGAGGTCTTGCATAAGGGGTCCACAACTGTCAAATCAGTTGAAGGCCATGGTCGGGTGGGTTAAGAAAAAAGGTGGCAATGAACATCTCAGCTACCACCACATTGCTTCTTGACGGACATATCAAAATGTAGTTGTAGAAATTGGACCTGTACGCTCAGTGCGTACGATTGTGTACTTCTCTGTAGGGACTCTATAATAATATTATTCGTAGTGTAGGATGTTGGCAGCAGCAAAGAACCTCCCCATAACCGAAAGAGCTAAGTCTTAAAGGGTCCCGCTGTCGCTGTTCGACCAATATTCCCCAATTGTAGTTGCAAAATTCCACCGTTGCAGAAAGCATTCTCGTAAAGAGTGCTTCTACATTTACCCTTGCAACACGCTACAACTCCTTGAAAATTAGCATAATTTTTAGATTTTCTTTCATTGTAAAATCAAATTTCGTGTTTTTGCCTTAAAATTCAGTCACGCATCATCCCTAGTTGTGTGCAGTAGTTGAGCTCAGTATGATGAGCTATGTGAGCTCAATATGAGCTCAGTTGAAAACCGGCGCTCGCCTCGCTCGCAAACTTGCGCTCTCAGCTGCAGAAAATAAAACACAAATTTTGTACAAACGAAAAAAAAATTAAAATAAATTAATTTACAACTTCAAATTGTTCGCAGAAAAAGTGCTCACAAAAATATAGCAATAAGTCCCGAGATCAAACCAAATAAATGCAGTGTAAATAAAGTGTTAAATATATTAAGCAAACAAACAAATAAACAACAATGCCCAATGCCAAGGAAAGCTCCGCCAATGCAAGTGACTCAAAAAAGCCATTTAAAGTAAGTTGAAGTTTATTTAAGATTTTTGTTTATTGTAAAATGCAACTTACAAAGTTGCTCCTGGCCATGCCTTTTTGGGCGTTGTTGTGGTTGTTGGAAATTGGGTGAACCAAAGAGCGCGAGATAAAGAGAGCACTAATTTTTTTTTTATTTAAGAGAGTGTCAAAGCTTGTTACCCTTGAGAGCGAAAGCTCAGTAAAAACGCTATTACTTTGTGCCTTTACAAAAGCCACAACTTGACATGCATTTTGCATTTGATTTCTTGGTTTTTGGTTTTTGTGTATTTGATTTTATTTGCCTTTGTTTGGAAGCAATTGGTAAATCTTTGATCTTTTTGTTGAAGGCAGACAAAATCCCCCTACGAAATACTCCAGAGGCCTCAAAAGTAAGCAAAATGTGAGGGGCAAACATGGCGCATTCTGTTTGTTGATTAACAGAGCATTAACAGCAGTCTGGTAGCACTCTTGTACCCTTACTTTTACCCAAAATGATGGAACGTAGGCGGGGTGAGTTACTGAAATCAAACCATATAGCTCCGATTTTAATTATTGGATTAATGTACAAATTGGCGATATGAAAGTATAGATAAAAGAATGTGTTATATAGCACTTCTGTCATGAGAAGGTAGCTAATGATTGGCAGTCGATGGGAAAAGTCTACTCTACTCTAAACAGGAGACTCTTAAAAACAGGGATGGAAACCACTCGGTTCACTCAGTTTTTGAACCGACGGTTCGGTTTACTACTTAGTTTTTGGTGCTAACTGAACAGCAGGTTAGGTTTGGTTCAGTGGTTGTCCCGTCCCTATCAGTGGTATTGTCCCGTGAGCAAATGGGATACTCACACAAATCAATTAGGAACTTGCAAGGAGAGAACGTAGAGTGATGATAGGTATATTAGGGGATGTACGGGATCACTTGATTAAAATTGGTTGTAATATTATCCTGAACGGCTACTTCAATCCTTAAGATCAATTCGATCTTTTTTAGTGGTCGCCCTTGTAGAGGCTCCATCGGCAAATTTTTTTTACCAAGAGTCGAATAAAACTTTTCTTGGGGAATCAAATAAAATTTTCAAATTTACAATTATCATTGTCTGAAGATAAGCACTTTACGTCTTATACTCCCCAGTAGTATTGTTTCAGAACCGGTTGCAGGGATGCCTGCTTAATAATCATTGACCAACCTCGATTGTGGTGTTGTGTGTGTCTTCTTAAGGCTATGTGCAAACAACTAATGAGCTCGAGACGGCTAAGACTTGCCTGTTTGAAAATAAAGGCCGTTGAAAACAGTCCCATGGAATTCTTGTTGAAATTTAATTATGGGATCCAAAAAGTTTTGAGCATCGTGCATTTCTGCAGCGAACTTAATATGGTTCAAATATTGAACTCACTTTTCATGCACCAAGCCGATTTCGTGATCAAATGATGTACGAGCTTAAATCAATATTGGATCCGAAAATGTGGGATCAAGTCGAGCTCGAAATACAAGCTAAATTCAATCCCGAGTGTTTTTAAAATAGGCCAATTTAGAGTATAAATCAAGCTCACCCAAGGAGGGGCGGCAACTATGGTATCTCTGTTTTTTTTCTGTGATGTTTTTACCTGTTATCGATACACCGATTGCGGTCGATAACGACTTGTCTGCAATTTAAGCCGTCTCTAGTTTTTTCCCTTGACCAGAAGACACGTAAATCAAATAAAGAAAGCTCTGGAACTCATCAAATGATTGGCGGATCAGCGCGGTATGACATTGCCTCTATCACCTAACAAAAACTTGTTCCGCTCTGCTAACTCACCAAGGTGTTTATTAAAGCTCGCTTCAGGGTTGAACGTTGAAACTTATTTAAAAAAATAGATAACCGAATATACAATGTATCATTGCCTGATGAAAGTAGGCGGTTTAAGATTAGCTTGTGGTTTAGTTTGCGGTTCAACTGAAACCATCGGTTCGGATGCGGTTTGGTTCTGTAAAATCTGCAAAATTTAAAAAAATCAACAAAAAGTACAACATTTTTCAAAAATCTTTTAAAAAGATCCAACGTTATTTCGAAAATGGTTCTCTTTAGTTTGTAGTTATGCAAGTTGTTATCAAGCTCAAATCTTTTCAATTGAATATCAAACAAAATTAACATTTAAAATCTCATAAACTTTGAAAAGTTTCTGCGACAAATAGACAAAATTTTACTTTTTTTCTAAGCCATCCGAAAAGCAGACATCACCAAATGAAAAAAGTTTTTTATTGTGGCAAAGTTTCTTCTGTTTGATATAATTAATTTTTGAGTTTTTGAAGCAAGTGGAAGCAAGTGAAATAAAATGCTGAAATGTAAACCCAATTTTTGAGTCTGTCCTGCTCAATTATTTATGAAAGACTTCAAGTTGCACGTTGGGCCATAAATTTGTTTGCTCGCAAGTGCAGGAGAATTTATGTTTCGCTTAACCTTAACGCTCAGGCCCAAAAATTTAAGTATGGCATGCAAGTTTAATGGCAAAGGATAACAAGTTGTCCTTGTAGCCAGGCAGCGGCACTTATGGCATGCGCCGATGACAGACAAAAACGTTAAATATTTGAGGTGCATGTCAAGCTGTATTCGTGTTATTACTTGAACAAACAGCAATTTACAATTAGTTGGGACAACTAAAATGTTTTATTTAATATGTTTATGTGGCCATAAATCTCAATTAACACAAAACAATGAACAGTTGGCAGGACTACCTGGCGTATGTACAATATTTTGTTTATTTGTGTTTCCCTAAGGTCTGTAATGTATTGGTATAAATCAAGATTTAATCGGAAAGAACAATAAACGCTGCTTCGCTTGATTCTGAATACGAATCAACCTTAAATGTCAAACTTACATCATTTGTTTAGAATTCCACGTACTGTGCCCTTTAGTCCTTTTCTAGTTGCTACCATAAAGCCAACTAACTTGCTTTGTTGGCCTGCCTCAGGACCCAAGTTGCTGACTCAATTGATGGCCACCAAAAGTTGACTTCTAAATATTTCATGGCCATATACTGTAGGCCGCAGATTTGGAAATCTTAAGGGAAATTATCTTTAAATTGTTTACCAACTATGACATGAAATGGTGTAAATTGTTTAATAAATTATGTATATTATTTGGCTTATTATGCTAATTAAACAGACATGTCAGGCGTAAAAAGTTTTTACATTTTGTAATGGCTTTTTACATGGCGTTGTCTGAACATTTTGACAGCTTTTAAGCCGATTTGTGCGTGTGGTAAGTTTTGGAATTAATTATTTTTAATAAGCCGAGACAGTTTAATGGATTTTTATGCACATGTAATGTGAAAAGCTTACGTAAAACTTACCACAGAACAGTGGTCCCCGGTGCCTTGTCACTCAAGAAGATTTTTGGAAAATAAATTAAAGCTACACGATTTTTATCATTTGGACGTGTTGTTTCATTTACGTCTGCTGAATTCTCCTTTAATCCAGAATCCACTTTCTCATTCTGGTCCGTTTCTATATCTCCTATTCCGCTTCTACTTACAAAGTCAATACGGGTTGTCTTCCACTGTTGGACAATACGGTCTTTTTTCCGTCTGTCTACTACTGTCCACTGCATTCTACTCTCGGTCTCGTCGTCGTCCATTTTTATTTACAGTGTGACCATCAGTCTATTACGATACCTTAGCACTAAAATATCGATATACCAGTATTTTATACAGTGTACACTAAACATATGAAAATAATTTGATCAAATATGACCAAAAAGTTCCATAATTTGACCTATTGCGACAAATTTTCATCAAAAACTTAAGCAAATTATTTGCTGTAGAACCTTAGCTTTAGTCTGAATCTTCAGGAGCTATAGGATTTCTATGGGTGCGCTTAATGTTAATGTACGAGCACTCAATTTTCGACAGCAACCAGAAAAAAGTCAAAAAACCAAAGTCGGCCGTCATAATCCAGGCTAAGAGTTCGGGCTGATATTGAATTGTGTGGACGTTACGCATCTTTGTGTCAGTGATGCGTTAAGTAAGCATCCATTTCCAATTCCTTCTGCATATTAAAGTAGGGTTAACGTTGCCTAATCTTTGCCCCTTCCCAAACGGAAATAACTTTGAATCTTCATTTATCTGTTGACCAAAGAACCTAACCAGAAAAACAACTCTACAAACTTTTTTTATAATTATTTCGTTTTTTCTGTGTTTTTCTTTTGGAAGTTGTCCTTTCGGCACACATGAAAAAGTGTCCAACTGTAGCATTTATTTATTATTCATTCATTCCCTTTGGCTTGTTTCCCTCTCTCAGGTCAAGGACGTCACGCGTAACATTAAGAAAGCGGTGTGTGCGTCCAGTCTGGAGGAGATACGTCAAAAAGTGGCCGAAAAATTTGATAAAAATGAGCAACAGCCCACCATACACCTGGACTCAGATGGCACCGAAATTGATGATGAGGAATATTTTCGCACGCTGGACGAGAACACAGAACTGGTGGCTGTGTTTCCAGGCGAACATTGGATCGATGTGAGTGAACATTATAGTAAAAATATGTTTTTAATTGTTTATTTAAATGTTATTTTAATTTTATAGCCCACACATTATGTGACCATAACAACGCCGCATACGAATGGGGACACCAACGGCGAGGGAGGCATTGAAGGTGGCGATACCACCGATGCCAATAATTCGGAGTCGGCGCGTATAAGACAATTGGTGGGACAATTGCAAAATAATTTGTGCAATGTGTCGGTGATGAATGATGCAGATTTGGATAAACTCTCGAATATGGATCCCAATTCATTGGTGGATATAACCGGAAAGGAGTTTATGGAGCAACTAAAGGATGCGGGAAGGTAGGAAGAATAATGATTTTTTAATTCTAAACTGGTTTAAACCAAGGCTGCAAACCGGTCCTGAACCGAGCCCCGTCGAACCGGTTCGGTTCAGGTTTTTGGAGTCCGACGAACCGGACCATGATCCGAACCCCTAATATTTTTGACTCCTTGAACCTTAACCCGAACCGGACCACTTTTTTTAAAAATTAGGGAATGCAGGGAAATATAGAAAATAATGTAAAATTCAAGAAGTTCTTCAATTCTACGACAAAGGGTGCTCCAAAATACCTTAATAGAATACCTGGAGGATTCTATAATTACAGTTTGTTGTGCTGCACACACTCTAATTTTAGTTGTTAACGATTTTTTGAAGGAAGTTTAGTTTGACATTAGTAGAGTTCGCTCTATTTGATATTACAGATATCCCGAAGCTCCAAAAACAAATTCCTAATGAGAGTTTTCAAAATTCAATTCGAAAAAGAGAATTTTATGAAAGCAATAGAAAACAAATAAATATTAGATAGAAAATGTGTAAATGATGTTATAGATTTCTTCAAAAATTGTCCAAGAGAACATAAATCGACAAATGTTTTCAAATTATGCCCTGACTATACTTGCCCTGAATATACTTGCTGTTTCAGCAACTCAGGTATCAGTATAACGGGCCTTTAAGTTTGATATTTCTGATCTAAGAGCTAGAATAGATGAACAGCTCCTAGAAGATATAATGGGCGTATTCAGCAGATAATTCCGACTAGCGATTACCGATTTGCGATTGCTGATGAGTCTCTGCTGCTTTAAGATATTCTGTGGCTTTAAAATTTTTATCAATGGAAAACACTAACACACAATCTCAGATATTTATAAATTTGTTATATCGAAAAATTCATATGAATGTTTGAAGAAATGCACGCTGACGCAGCAATCGTTAACCAATCATACGTTTTGTTCGATTTCTATTCAACAAACATGATTGTCTAATTTTCAAAATCCCAATCGCCAATCACTGTTTTCAGCAGGGAAAATCGGCAATCAATCAGAATTATCTGCTGAATGGGCCCAATGCTTATTAACTTAAACTAAGCAGTTCTCAAATGTTGTAAATGTAAGCGAAAAAAATTGACAACTAAATTTACATTATAAAAGTATGAAATATTATTATTATTAAAATAAGTATTCTTAAATCGAAACTATTCTTTTATATTCAATAGAACCGAGGTTCGAACCAAAACCTTGGGTTCAGGGGTTCCGAAAACCGGTCCACGAACGGAACCTTAGACTTTACAACGTGTTCGAACCCCTGGACCGAACCTTCTGCAAAATTTTAGAGGTTTGCAGCCTTGGTTTAAACTGGTTCGTTTCCCAGTTCAGTCTGTTTAAGAACTGCTCTTCAATCAGTAATCTTTCCAACTCCTTATTAAAGCTCAAAAAAATCTACAAAATGACTTTGAATCACCGGTTCGCTTGGGTTTGGAAGCGGTTTTGAGCCTGTAAATTGCAAATTATTAACCAACGGACCAACTTTGCAAGTCCAACTTGTTTATAGCTGGTTCCAGGTCAGGTTTTTTTGTGTGTTTTTCAATAAAAGAAAAGACGCCACTATTTTTGGTTCGAAGACTTGGGACATGGTCTATGACTATTTACTGATAAAAAAACATTTCTTTGTTGTAAGACCAGTTTTATTTTGTACTTTGATCCTCTTTCCCATAAATCCCACATTTTTGTAAGCAGAGCAAGTTTGGTAACGATGGAATAAACAATAGTAGAGTTATTAGCAAAAGAAAATTCTGGACCAAAGCGGCATCCGAAATATAGCATAGAGCGCGGGAGATTGAGATAGTTCCTAGTCCTTCCTAGTCTTTATACCAAAAAATCGGGCAAAATTTTACGCTAAGTACCACTTTTCGTATTACTAACATTAACTTTGTTTTCTTCTACTTTCACCCAGACCTCTTTGCGCCAAACGCAATGCCGAGGATCGCCTGAATCTCTTGAAGCTACTCAAAGCTGGTGCCATTTTCTGCTCCGAACGTTATCCAGAAGATGCTGAAGCCATTGATCGAGAGATAGGACGTCTGAATGAGGCCGAGAATGGTCAGGTCAATGCAACATCAGCTATAACAACCACAAGCAATACACGTACCATCGAAGTGGTGCAATGTGACAATCAAAATACCACCATTACCATCACAGTGGGTGAGGCCACTAGCGCCTGTGGCAATACGGCTGCTGCTGCTGCTGCTGCTGCAAACGAGGCCAATGCCAACGAGGGCGACATCTGACTGCCCATTCTAGGCAGCCTTAGATAAAGCCTGGCCTCCCGCGAGTAGCCAAACTAAGGAGTAAGTGTAGGGAGAAGGCGAAGGCAATTTACACCCATACATACAGAAATCGAAGAATCAGTCCTGCAACATGGGGTTAACATTTGAGCAACATCATTCCGCAAATGCTTCGTAGTTCTTAAGCGCAAATGAAAGTTAACGAACAAATTACACGTATTAGTAGTTAAATATGAAAATGGAAATGAATTTAACAAAACATTTTAGCCAGGCAATTATATAATCACTCGAAGAAGCAAACGAAAGATGCATTTAAAGACAAATAAAAAACCGAAATCAAAAGTAAACCACAAATGAATAGGACCTAAGAGAATCCCCCAAAAAATAAACGAATATATAGACAAATATGGAAGGTATTAGCAGAAATTTCATTCATTGTTTTAAGTTTTTTCCCGAACGAAGATATTTGATGAATATCCTGCTCGATGGAAGGAATGAAAATGCAAAGGTTTTATTAAGTAAATATAGAAGCTGCTAGAACACTCAATATTTTCATTGTTCAACCTGATTTTAGAATACATATTTTTTAGAGCATACTATCAAAAAGTATTAGTGTGTTTCAAGAAGCCTTAAATTCTCTCACACTCTTAGAGCGTGGAGAGCATAATAGAGAAAACTTAACTGCTTTCTTTTGGTAGTTCAGTTATTTACTGAAGATAGCCTCGAAAAGCTTGCCCTCCACTAAGGTCGCTTTTGTTGACGAGGGCTACGGTAAGATGCCGTTTTGCCACATCGCTTTTTAACTTCTTCGGCGGAGGTAGTTTTACAGTAGTGCCGCCCTCTATTTGCTTTGGTCCAATTTTATGGATATTTTATAAAGTTTTGATTAGCTACTTTTCGCCTTCCCATCGATCAGTGATATTTGGATTCCATTTTCTCAATTATGACACCTGTTCCTTCTATTGTAGTTAATGCTTTAGTTACAAATTCTTTTTAGATAAAAATTTATAAAAATGTTTAAACAAAACACACACCCAAACACACATAAATGTCATTGTGAATGTCATTTGTTGAAAGAAAAGGCCAATTTGAGACTGACTGTATTTATGTGTAATAATGTTTAATTGAGGTTTGCTTCACTTGTTGTAGTCCCCCCGCAAAAAAAAAACAACTCAAAAACACTTGAAGAATTTAACCAAAATAAAATATTTCTTAGCAGTTAAATATATAAGCAATAAATGAAAACAATTATTAAATATAGTAAAAACTGAATGAAATTAATAAATGAATATTAAAACAAACGTTGCACGACTTTTTATTGAATGTGCAACAGGGCACACAAGGAAATGCTCTTCACAAAGAGAAAGAGAGAGAGAGAGAAGAGTTAATTGCATTAACAACAAACTGAATAGCTACGCTGTGACGTCATCCAAAGCCTGGCCTGCCCTAGTAACATACATACATACCTACAGAGTATAGTTCAAAGCTCTCCCTGGCCAGGCCAGGCCAGAGTCTGGCAGATTTGACCTAAATTTATGACGACAGCAAACGTGGCCGCCCATTGTGGGCGTGGTCGGAGTCGGGCGTACCAATTCAGTTTCGAAAAATAAAAAGGGAAACCTTTTTGGAATTGTTCATTTAATTTTTAAGAAAAAATTTGTCTTTGATGTGCTACCACCACATTTTAATGACAAACATAAAACTTTGTACATGTGCTGAGAAGGTGAGGGGAAAGAGAGAGTCTATGAATTTGACGCTCCGGCAAATTGTTAATTTGAGTTCACTTGATTTCCTTTTGAAGTGCAAAAACAAACAAGTCAAAGTTCAACTTGGGCAAAGTACAATGGGTGAAATATGTATAAATAAATATTGCACAAGGCAACAAAATAAGACTCTTTTCAGTGTATTGAAAAGTTGGTTGATGATTTTAGATGAATCTGTTTATGGAAATGGTCGATCACGAGTAGAGTTTTTGTAATTTGAGTTTAAAGTTGCTTCAAATGCCTATTTAAACACTTTTAGTGGGTAATCCATTCTTTTGTTTTACTTTCTTTTGATATTATCGAAAAGTATAACTCCTTAACTTTGAAATAAACTACTGCGAAAAGTTCCCATTCCATTTTGAATACGTGTGTTCAAAATTACGAAATGGTCAACTGCCCAAAAGTATGCTATGTAAAACACAACACTAGGCTAGTATTTTGTATTGAATTCTTATGAAAATTTTTCAAAAACCCAGAATGGTAGAGTATTAAAAGACGTACAAATTTTTTTTGAACACACGACTACAACACGTTTGTCGAAATCCGATTAAATCTAAAACGTATTGATGAATCAACTCATGGCATTCTGTTGGCATTTTTTCCGCATTGAGAGTAATAACAGCCGTGGTAGAGTGGACTACACATTCGTTTACAAGCGTGGAGACCGAGGATCAAGTCCCAGAAGGAGCGGCGTAGTGTTATATATTTTTTAATGATTTTTTTTTGTTTTTATGTTTTTTTATTTTTATTTAAGGTGTTTTTAACATTGTCTATATTTTATACAATTTTTAAATCCATTTTTTTCGTCAATAACGTCAAATTAAACAATGAGAACGGTCGGGATCAAATCATTCCTACTCAGAGAAAAAAAATTCTAAAGCTACACGGAAATGTAGAATTTCTACACGTTACGACCGGGTTCTTCAACCCACTATTTTTGTGTAGCTTTTCAACACGCCGCGTGTGGCTTTCTGAATTCTAAACGCCACGTGCAGCTTTTCTACACGCCGCGTTCAGTTTTTTCATTTCAACATGCGGCGTGCAAAAAAGCTACACAAAAGTAATGGGTTGAAAATCCCGGTCGAAACGTGTAGAAATCCTTCATTTTCGTGTAGCTTTTTTTTTTTTTTTTTTTTACAAATTTATATTTTTTTTACTTACTCTGGTAGATTTGAAATCCCGGCCCCTTGGACTGCAACACGATTGGAATGATATTTTAGACGTCTTCGCCACGTAACGCGAGTAAGGCAAGGCCTCTAAGACATTACTTGTATTGAATCTGCTAAAGGCACAATCCAATATTTGCTTGCTTGTAATTCTCAAGTTCTAATTCAACGCAATCGCTATTTATATACGGGCAACAGAAATTTGCACACGTTTCGTGTAGATTTTCAACACGCAGCGTTTAGATTTTGTAAATCTAAACGTACATTTAGAAATCCCACACGTCATGTGTGACAACCAGCTTGCTAAACGAAAAATATAAGAATTCAGTACTGATATAGAGCTACATTTTTCGTTTAGAATTTCCACACGCACGTGTAGGATTTCAATATCCAAACGTTAATGTAGAAAACCTAAACGTCCGTGTGGTATTCAGATTGCTGCATGAAAAATGTAGAATTATTTGGGGAAATGAGCTGATTTTCTAATGTCGTGTAGACTTTGCCTTTGCACACGCAGCATTTAACTTTTCTACATTTGCATTCAGATTTTTAATTCCTACACGTCGCATGTAGCTTTTCCATACGTCCCGTGTGGCTTTTTAAATTCTACACGCAGCGTGTGCAATTTAACAGGGTGAAATACGTTGCGTTTAGGTTTGACGTTTCTACACGCGCCGTGTAGCAAATTTTGTTTTCTCTGAGTATATATGCTTAAATCTTCACGCATTTTTTTCTGTGTAGTCCCAGTACCAAATTTTTGGCAAACTTTTAGTCGGTTGAGGTCGCATCATAGACAAAGTTTGTATGTTTTCGATCCTCCCGGAGTGTCTTAGGAGACAACAGTCTCTTTTTTGATTGACACATCTTTCTGTGTTGAAGAGCGAAACTCTGCGAGCGACGGGATGTCCTTGCTCCATTCTAACTGAGCTGATGTTTCGCATTGAAGTGATCTTGGCCCGTATTTGAAACTTTTCTTACACTGCTGATGTTCCATCTGTTGCCATTCAAAGTTCACAAACTGTCTCCCATGTGGATGAGACCGAGTTTCAGTACCAGGGCTGCCTTTAGGAGAAAGCAGAATTTTCTGGACAAGACGTATTTTACTACTTTTCCACTTCGCAGTGTCAAAAATTAGCGTTTCTATCACCGGGCCAAATTCAAGACAAACTTTAGAAGTTTCGGCAAATATATTTGCAAAGTTTGAGAGTGTGAACTTAGCTTTAGGAAGACGGCAGGATTAAAGCCTTCTATTTTCAGTGTTTAGCAAATATTCCTGACTAAGTTTTGTTACAGTTTTCGATTCAAACAAACTGTAATTCCCTTACAATTTGCATTTAATTGCTAATAGAAAGGAATAAAGGGCCAGTGGTAGAGGGCTTAATGGGCCATTGGGTGCACATGGCTGTTGTAGATATTCATTAAAAACATTTTTGTGGCTAAGCTGCAGTTGCAAGTCCATAAATAGTTTTCCACATTTATTACAATTACTGGGGAAATGGATTTTGTGCATTCAATTTTCAGCAGACTTGTGGTTCCAAATGACATTTGTGGGTTATTTCTACTTGCAGCTCTCACATTTATCAATCAGTTGCAATATATCCCATGGTACTACCCACAGTCTGGTTGCCATATTTTGTGTGTGAGGTAAATACTAAGCAAAATGTCAAACGTCCCGTGGGGAAGGCAGGGCGGGGACCTGTCTGGGTAAACAACATATCGAATGAAACTTTTTTTGCTGTAGCTAACGAGTCACAATTTCTCTTTTAAAACGGGGGCCATAATTTTCTACAATTTTTGCAGCTTATTTTTCCACTTTACCAAAAAATAAATGTCAAGGGTAGGGGGAGGGAGGGCGGCTCTGTTTGTCTGCGGGAGCTCCCCAAGCGAGCGTACATATAAATATTTTTTTTTATTTTTTTTTGTAATAGATGCGGCAATGGGCATTACTAATACGCCCCGTGGCACATACGTACATTTTGTGGGCGCTGGCGAGGAAAATGGGCATGCCTCATAATTGTGCACTTAAGGCCGCAGGGCTGTATGTGTGTGTGTGTGTGTTTTCCTAGTCATTAAGGGTAAGTCCATAAAGGAGCCAGCGCCGTTGGCTTCGACTCAGATGTCAGTAATGAAAATTTAACCAAGTAAAGTAAATAAATGAAGGCAATGAAATTAAGCAGTTTGTTTATCATAATGCTAATACTTCTGCTGGCAGCTGTAGCCAAATCACAAGATTCTACATGCCTGGACTCTTGCCTTAATGACAGATGGGAACATGGTCTACAAGAAGTTGGAGTATGTTTGAGACAAGAAATCGCATTTGATTGTACACTGCAATGTCTGTTCCAAGTGCCAGAGGAAGTGCAGAATTGAGTAAAAAAAATGTAAAATTTAAAGTTTAATAAATCTCGGGTGTCCAGACTGGATTTCTAATCTGTGTTTGCGTTGTGCTGTAAGCATACTTTCAGGCGCCCGCATATTTTGTTTGTTTCGCCTAAAATCACCTTTAATTAAATTTGCCATTAAAAGCAATTCGCTTATTTCAATTTAATTAAAATTGCTTGCCTTTCATTTAAATTTCATTTAGCGTACAATTTCCAGCGGTTCGGTTTGACATGTTTTTTTGGGCACAATTAATCATCGCCACATGCTGCTGCGTGGAGAGTGACCTTTCCGACTACGACAAACGACGACATGTGAGTTAATTAATCTAACTGTGCCCGTTGCCTGTCAAACTGCAGACGAAGGTCATGCTTGTCCAGCTACATTCACCTTGGCAGCGAGACGCGTAAATTTCAATTAGTTACGCCATCTGTCCAATGGGCCTTGTGCATTCCTGCTGGCGCAGGAGTTATTCAAAATTTTTATGCCGCATATGCAAAACTTGTTTCACGCCACGCCCCAATGCACAATTAGCCGACCAGAAAACTGTACATAAATTATTGGCTTGAAGGTGGAAATGATTTTGTACTGAAGGATGTGTGTGTGTGTGTGTGTGAATGTGCGAAATGGGCTGATAACTTTGGTATGCATAAAGCGTTGCCTGCTTTTAGGCGTGGCATTGTTTGGGCATTTCACCTATTGCATGAATGTTTGAGCTCATCACTTTGGATCTGCATTCTGCCAACTAGTGACACAAGCAATGATCGTTTTGGTGATCCTTTTCCCTCTTCGGACTTTTTGTATCCAAAAAGAGGCAAGCCCGACCATAATATACTCTGTACCGGTCTTAGTAAATAGAGAGAGTGAAATCCTTTAAGTACCTGAAGGTAACGCCTCCAATGGTCGGCCAGTGAGAGGTGCATCTATAACCCGTTCGTTGCCTTACTTTGGTACTTATTCCAAGCTTAATCGGCTGCGGCTTTTACAAATGTTATCAATCAAAAGTCAACTTCTTAAAGTTTATCAGCTTTCAAATGAAACCTAGATGTTTAGCCCTCTGGCCGTTTGAAATTGCAGCAATATATTCACTCACGTGACTTTCCCGACAGTCACGTCGCCATCTCTTATTCATCTCCACTTTTCAACGGCAATCAGTCGACAATCGCCGGCAATGTTCGATTTCCGCTCGACGTTGACTGACTGGCAATTATTCACACCCATAGAACACACGGGTCGTATGCGCGATATCACAATTTGTTTGCAGCTTAACTCTGTTATAAATTCTCAGTTTTATGCATTTTCATGAATTTTCAACAAGGCATTTCTCCATTTTTTACAAAAGGCCCAGCCAAATGTCATCCACACAACGATCGACCAATAAATCTCGGCTTTGTCTCAACTTTGAAGGCACCTTTTGTGGAACTTGTGTGGTATGTCAAGTGGGGGGAGGTGTGAGGACCACAACCCTATTATGCCAAAGTGACATTTTTTTGTTGTGCCCAACCAGCCAAAGTGCAAACTTTATTTTATTGCATTTATAAACTTTGCCCCTTCTGCTGCTGCTGCTGCTGAGAAAAGTTCAGGCTAAATTATTTATATTTACTTCAATTTTTTTTCGCATTTTGAGGCTAAGTGCAAGAATTAACTGGAGAAACTTTTGCCACTTTACAGGTCAGAGGAGTTGCATGGCCAGTAGACCACATGCACGTTGTAGGCGCTGAGGCCATTAAATGTGTACACAACAAATAAAACACGCCCACTAAAACAGTGGCCCAACAGTGACTTAACAGTGAGCCAACAGAGTTCGCTCTTAGCCAAAGCTTCTGGCCAGGTTGTTTTGTGTGTGTTTTTTTGGGGGGTTTTTTGCTTTTGTGCGTTTGCAATGACAGGGACTGTTCCGATGGTGGCTTCTTTAAATACAGCACGCACAGATGTCTGGCCATTTATTCCAAGTTCGGCCGGCTTTTGTGGCAGTTGACGTTTGGTGTGGTTGAGGCGTTGGCCAAAACGAACATTTTATTTGGGGGGAAAACGGCGTAATTTAATGTAAAAGTTATTTCGAGTGGAAAATGTGAAATGAACAAAAAAAATTAATTAATACAAAAGTAAAGATATACGGAAAATTTAAGAAATTATTCAAAATTATAATTGTGCAACCGGTGAAAACATTTATGCAAAGGATTATGCTTTATTTTTCAATTGTTTGAAATAAAACCTTGCTAAGTTGGACATCAGCTAGCTGAGACAAGTCGTTGGAAATGTGAGAAATGTTGTATACAACTTGCTCAAAGGCAAAGAAAATGGTCTCTGATATAGTCATTCGATCTGAGTTAATCCAGAGCAATTGCAAAAAGACTTGTTGCACTGAAAAAAATCATATAATATATGTCAAAAAAAAACACGCTTATAAATAACCGTCAAGATATATTTTCAATGTAAACAACACACAGTAAAGTCAGAATATAATAAACATTCAAGCGGACTGCTTTATTGACATCTCGTTAGCTAAGCAGAACAGTTTTTGCACAGTAAACAAAGCCACAGGACACTGTTTGTCGAACACACAAGAAATGTATGCTTTTCAAGTGCAAAATGATTGTGACTTGAAACTGAAACCTAACTGAAACTGTTTTGTGACCTAATCGGAACAATCAAACAATAAATATATTGAAGTCTAAGTTTGTGCTTTTTACAGCGCTGGCTCAAGGTCAATGGTTGGTTAGAATTTTTATATTGCAATCAACACAATTCAACAGAGATAGCTCACAACATTTTATCGGAATAGCAATTGGTATGTCTGGACAGAACTGTTTCGGACTTCCGCCAGAAATCCTCATCAGCAGACTTGATCAATCAATCTCTTCTATTTATTCAACGATACGCCGAATAAAGAGTTGGGAAGTGAAGTCTTTTAAACTAATGCTGGAAGATATAAAAAAATACCGAAAATGTAGGATATACCAGAAAGTAACGAAAACGGGAAGGCCAAGCTAAGCTTACAAATGCTTTCAAATATCAGAATTAAGAAAGCATTAAAATCAACAATTTTTCCAACTAAAGCGCATTTTCCGACCGATGGTTCATATGGCAGCTATAAGATATAGTTATCCGACTTTGACCAAAATTCGCAAATCAGTGTGAAAGCATATGGGCATTTCCGCGGGTTGCGAACGTACGTTCGTACGCTTTTGATGAAAAAAGACAAAAAACAAAAATTATCCCCACTTATAAAAATTGCATTAAATTTTATTTTTCGGTCCAGGTTGACCATTTGGCGGAAATGCCCATATGTAATTAATATTAATAAAAGGTTTTCTCTGTAGAAACTCAGCACGTCGCCCTGATTAAGAATATACATAATTTATAAAATTTAATGATTTTTATGGTTTTTTATGGTTAACCCAGCAAACATTTTTTATCGCAGAAGATAAGAATGCGATTCTTCCAGTAGGTGTCGCTTCACTCTGGCGATATCGCATTATTATCGCATTCTCATCTCCCTTCGGGAAGAAATGTGTCACTCTGCGACACTTCTTGAAGGAGAGAAAGCGTTTCTTCTGGGAGATACGAAAAAGTCTCTTCTCAGGGATAAGAAAGCGATTCACAAAAAAATAAATATTTGTGCGCGCTGCGCTCTCTACTATAGCTCTTTGCTTGCCTGTTCCGATGAACAACGAATTAAACAAACTTATACTTAATTACATGAAAAACTTTTACTTACTCTGAGGCGATTCGAACTCGGTTCCCTTGGACTGAAATCACGATGGGACTGACGTTTTAGACGACTGCGCCACGCTGTGCGTCTAAGACAAGGCAACTAGAGGGTTACTTGTATTGAATCTATTTGAAAGCATTCACCCCTAAATGAATGCTTGTAATTCTCAAGTTCTTATTTATCACTTTGTCCATATATATAGGGCAATAGAAATTGATGCCACATATCGCCAATTTATCCCTTTTATGTTGAAAATGCGAATTCCTTTGTGTTTTGTTTTTTTGTAAATCGCCAAACTATCATCAGTCTCAAACTATCTGCCAATACATCAAACCCGACAAAATGTTTGCAGGGAATGCCCTTCAAACTATCAATACATAGACATTGTAGTCAGATATGGCAGAATCATACATAATCCAAACGGAATATTCACAAAAATTGTCGGACCAGTTAAAGGTATAAAAAAATTAGTTGTTGCAATTTTGGGATAAAACACAATAAATTTTGTTTAAACGTAGTAATAGTCAATGCAAACCATATAAAACATAAAAAAAAGGAAAAAAATCGTTCAGGATTAATTGTTTCATTTATGCAACAATACAGATTATTTGAATTTTTGGAATGGAATTTACTCAAATGATCGCTCATTGAATGAGGGCTAAATCAATATTTTCCAGTTCCTATTTAATAAAAAACGTTCATCTACTATATTAAAATAACGTATACGCAATGTGGGAACATATGGGCGGAGAGCTTAGGGGCGGTCCGATCGGTTCAAAATTTACCCCGTATGTTAGTTTGGCTATAGTTTTCCAACCCTGGCTATATCTGTCGAATTTATGCCAAAAATTTGGCCATGCAACCCAGTGTGCGTTGGCCAGCGGTCGACGATAGCAGGTCAGAGCTAGTTTACGTCGCTTTATTTTTTGCACACCAATACACTCTCTCTCACAAACCCTGCAGTAAACTTTATAAAGAAATCCATTCTCGGTCCTCAAGTTACAAAGTTGTAGCACACATATGCCAAGTTGAAGTATTAGGAAATTGATCGCTTTTTTAACAAAATGGCATTCCTATTTCTTTGGTCCTTGATGAGGCGCACATATAATTACAGTTATTTACCCTTTCTTTAATTGAATTCATTAGCAGCAAAGTTTTCGCCAAAATGAAAATAATAAAAGTTGAATTTCTTTTTGCAGCTTATTTCTTAGTTCTGGTCTGCAAATTCGTATACAAAAACAAATTGCCAGACAAATAAAAAATGACAGAAATTAAGGCAACCGACCAAATAACAGCTAAGCTAACTGCAGCAGCTGTACCTCCACCATCACGACAAAGAACTCTGACTCGTACACCGGAAATGGAAACCGATGTAGATGTAGGATGTGGATGTGGATGTAGTGGATGTTGAGGATGTCCAGGCGGATGATGCGGCGGATAGTATTACCTTGGAGTTGGCATTGTCACCGCATAGCACTGCGTCGCCCACACCATCGCCCACCATGGCTGATGATGATCTCGCTCAGCTGGACAACAGCAAGCCGTTTAAGGTGGGTTCTGAGGCTATTGTTAAGATAGTATCAAATTGAGCATTTTTTGTTGTTTGAAGCGGTTTCGCTTAAAGTGTTTGAAAGGGAAGTCAAGTTAAAAAAATATAGAGAAAATCTTGGTCTGGCTCGACGGAAGTTTATATAAAACAAGTGAGAAAGTCGGTCAAGCCCGACTATATTTATACTCTGTACCTAGAGTAGGAGCTGAATGCAGTGCTGCTGCTGCGCTCATCTCTTAGTTTCACTCTCCCCCCCTCTCTCTCTCTCTTTCTCTTTCTCTCTCTCTAAGATTGTACGGCGCTGGTTGTGAGAGGGTAGGAGGGGGTGGCGGGGGGTAATTCACTTATTTGATCATAACTTTAAAATCGCTCATCCGATCTTTATCATTTCTTTCGGCAAATTGATACATATTGCTAATGACTAACTATCTCTAGAAGGTACGAATCATCTATCTACAAAACTATGGGAGATATGGCGGGGGCGGGAGGGGGCGTGGCAAAAATTAAAAATAAACTTGATCTGTCTGCAAGTATAAGAAGCATTTGTCCCATACATGTCAAACCTCTATCTCTTACCATCTCTGAGATCTGTTTGTTCATACGGACGGACGGACAGACGGACAGACAGACGGACATGGCTATATCGACTCGGCTGTTGATGCTGATCAAGAGTATATATACTTTATAGGATCCGAAATGATTCCTTCTCCCTGTTACATACTTTTGCACAAACTTAATATACTCTATGTACCTTCGGTACAGAGTATAAAAATTAGTAATTTTCAAAAAAATTGATTTAAGCTAAACGGGAAATGTTTACTGAAGAACTTCGCGCAAAGTTTGGTTACGATAGCTCTTAAACTGACGGAGGAGATAGCATGGAAACACTCTGAAACACAGCTCGTCATGCTGATCACGAATATATATACTTTAAATTTTAAAGCTGAAAAGCCACAAATTTTCCGTCTCAACAACAATTTCTCTCTTAGACAGACTTCCAATTTTATTGTGTGTGGCCAAACAATTGAAAATTAATTAAAATGTTTAAACTGTCTTAGGTAGAGCGAAAGAGAATTCGCAAAAAAAAGCTGCTGCGAATGACGATAAGGGGGGTGCCGAAAGCCGTTAATGTAGCCACAACTGGACAGATACTAAAACTAATTGATAGCTTGCCAAAATGTCTGGCCATTTGTCAGTAATTTCCCAGTGGACACATGGCGTATGCTTAATTTATGCTCTGCCTAGGCTAATTAATAAGCACACGTAACATAACAATATAATGTTCACCTTGTATGTTTGTCTGTGCTCAGGACTTGTAATTAATAAAAGCGAAAGTGAAACTCAAGTGGGAATTTAGACATGTTAGTTGGGCGTGCGGTGGGCTGCAAGTGCAGTTATTTCTGCATAATTATATTAAACAGCTTAACTCAACTTCACTTTTGCAATTTATAATTCAAAAGAAAACCCAACAAAATATGTAGAAAAACGTGCCAACACACTCAACACGCACTCGACTTATGTCCCTGGGGGCTTGTTGAGGACATGAGAAATGCATTTGTTTTTGTGTCCACCTATGAATGAAGCAAGCAATGCCTCAACTGAAAAGAGGAATGACAAGAATTAAATTACGCACAGACATTTCGGAGGGAAGAAAGTCTGGGCGTATACGCATTATTCATGTGTCTCCGCCTCCTCACAAATTAGCCACACCCTGTAGCTAATAGAGAATCAATTGTGTACCCGCTTGGTCTTTTAGTTACATTTGCATAACTTAACCCTCGCATGAAGTGCAGTTTAAACAACAGGCTCATGGCTCTCATGACATATTCATGACTGCATTGGCATCTCCTGCCCACTGTCCTTGTCACGCTTGTGTCTGTTGTTTGTTGCCTGGGCCAATATTGACGGACTCTGGTTGGGACCAGGTAAATAAAATGATGATGTCGATGATGACCGCAATTTACTGGCAAAGGCAACGATTTCAATCATTGATGAACTCTAAAACTCATTAAGCATATTCCAACATTTGGCCGTCTGTGCGTAAAAGGTCAAAGTCAAGGCCAAGTTCAAGTTATAATAGCTTTTTTGGGTTTTTTTTTTGTCTAGCAACAGGGAGCCCGGGTTAGAGAGAAAGGAAAACACGTCGAAAAACGCATAAAACGCAAACAAAAGCCACAGGCCATTGGCATATGGAACCCGAAAACAGGTTCAAGTCCTTTCCAGCCTGCCAGAGAGTCAGAAAGTCATTGAATTGCGTGTCAGAGGGTTGATAAAGAAGTTAAGTGGGTTCACAGCTGAAAATTTAATGAAACAAATATGCCAAATTTAAGAAAATAAAAATAGAGGTGAGATTTTATAAAAAGATGTTGAAGAGTGAAATAACAAAGTGAAAATAATACGCTGCAATGAACTCTGCTTGAAAACAATCAAGTAGAGGATGTTGTCATGCTTCAAGTGAAGGCCAAAGATCTCTCGAAATGTTTCTAGAAGCTGAGCTCAAGCTCTGGGAACAAGCGAAATTCTTGTGAAAGCCTTGCAACCGCAATTAGATCTGACCTTAGAAATATAGATAGGCTTAAGATGCGGCTCGATTAACGTTTAGTTCCAATAGTATCCATTCTCGTATGCCAGTTTTCGAAAAATTTTAATTAACCCTTTTGAGTCTGAGTTTTAAAAGGTTAATTTTTGGCAAAAGGTATCGGTTGGGTCATGAAGAACAGCACGCAGCCTTAGCAGCTGTCTCATTCCTCTTATTATATTTGACAAATAATTTTCTTAAAGCATTCTATGGGCATTCCTGCTTTACATCGTTAGCTCATTGAACCTTTTAGTGCAATGTCTAAGCAGCATTTTATTGTCTTAATCCAAAAGAGAGGTAAGGTAAAGTGACATACAAAAGAATTGATTGATGTGAGTCAAGTTTTTGTGGCATATTGAGCAACGATAGTGTCATTAACCCACACAGATGAGAGCCTGCCAGACGCAGATCAATCAAAAATGGAATATATGGTACCCACTCCTCCCCCTTCATTAAAATTTATATTAATGAGCAAAAAGGAAAAAGGCTTTGCCTACTTCTAGATGTCCCTTTTATATTTCGTTTTGCTTGACCCTGCTGCCATTCATCCATTTCAGCATCGACATGCTTTAAATAATTTAACAGCAATCTTTTAGAGCCCAAACAAGAAGGACAACAAACAAAACAAAAAGTAGCAGCAGAAATAATCCAATACCTGCTCGCCCACTTGTGACTAGGCCTTGGCCATTGTTCCCTAATAACAAATAATAAATTGATTAGTTGTTTCGTTTCTCTCCTTTCTTTTTTTTTTTTTTGTTGTTGTTTTAATTGTTGGCGGCAGCCAAGTCTGTTGACTGCCTAAGGGGCGTTTTGTAAATTAAAGCAAAACAATGATTTCGAGGAGGAGAGACCGACCTGGCTCACAATGGCCGTGTCATATTCATAATGAAAGAAGAAATAATTGAGTTTGTTCTGATTAGATTTGGAGGCGTTATTGCATTGTAGATGAAAGGAAATGTAATATTTGATATTTGTGGTTATTGTTTAGATTTTGCATTGTTAACTTTTTGAAAAGTTGCAAACAATTTGTATAAATTTTGAGACAAGAAATGCTCAATATATTAAGTTTCTGCAAAAGTATGTAACAGGGAGAAGGAATCATTTCCGACCCTATTAAGTATATATTATATATTCCTGATCAGCATCAACAGCCAAGTCGATATAGCCATGTCCGTCTGTCCATCTGTATAGAGGTTTGACATGGGACATATACTTCTTGTACTTGAAGGCAGATCAAGCTTATTTTCAATGTTTGCCACGCGCTTTTTAAAAAACGTTATATTTCCCACAGTTTTGAAGATAGATGGTTTGTACTTTCTAGAGATAGTTAGACAATTAGCATTATATGTCGAGGCTGTTGTATGGACCTTTTTTAAAATAAATCTTATTTGAAAACGCAAAGAGTTTTTCCAATTCTGTTTATTTTATTATGTTGCAAACAAATTAAAGTCAACAAACATATTTTTACTGCTTCGATGCGAGGGCTGTTCGAAAAGTTATCGGCCGTCAAAATAGGTGTCCAAAAAAAAGGTATATTGCTGGCGGCCATGATTCCACGTCTCCAGAATGTCTGAAATGAAAAGTAAAAACGGGGTTATAATCAGAATAGATGTAGTTCTGGTGTGAACCTCGAAAAAAATTTTGTGATTTTTTTGACAAAATGGCGGCCATTAAAAAATGAAAAATCCATTTTTGGGCTTTTTTTGTAGTTTAGTGTAAAAAAAAATAGTAAAATTTTTTTTTTAAATTATGATTGAGGTTCAGACCAGAATGGTGACAATTCTCCGTCGATTAAAGTTTTGATCATCAAAATCGGTTCAGTCTAACTGGAGATATCATGGCCGCCAGTTCGAAAAACGTGGTTTTTAGATAAACGCGTTTAAAGTTTGAAGTTCCGTTTTTGGGGAAATGGCAAACAAAAATCAAAAATGAAAATATGCAGTTCTAGAATGGTGATATTTCTGCGTCGATTAAATATTATTTCATCAAAATCGGTTTAGTAGAACTGGAGAAAAGTGGCTTGGCAGTCCGAAAAAGTTGCTTAGAAAGTAACCAAAAATATTACAGATATTATATACTTACAGATATTAGTCGGCGATGCCAGCTGCATACAGCGGACCTTCCTCGTCTTCAAAAAAACTGTTTTCAGAAGCAGCTCCCTCAGCTATGCGTGCCATTCTGCCTTCTTTAGCATTGTGTAGCATAGCCTTCGAAATTTATCGATTAAAAGTCGATTAATAATCGATATCGATCTGAGGCGACAACATGTAACCATACAAATTAAAGAACCAGCCTATATTTTACAGCTTTATTTACTCGAAATTTATTTAGTCAAAAATTTCTTGTTTTAGCAAAGACATTGTTCGACTAAAAAGGCTATATCTTCTAAAGTATTTCGAATCCAAAAAATCCTTTTGGGGTGATATAAAAAAAATCGAAAAAAAAATATTTTGCACATGGAGAATACCCCTTTATGTTGGATAAAAACAAAGGTAATAATCCAACCCTGGCGTTTGTGGGGTCATCTATCGGTTAGGTTTTATTTTTCTCTTTTTTTTTTAGAATGTTGGGGCCATCTATTTTTTGGTGCGGCGTTGTGTTTTCTTTCCCTCTCTAGGTACAGAGTATATTAGAGTATTAAATAAGATATTCAAAATGTAATTTTAAAGTTTCAAACTCCATAATTTGCCTTGCTTTATTTCCAGATCAAGGACATTACCCGTAATATACGCAAAGCTGTGGTGGCCAACACTTTAGAGGAGTTGCGTCTAAAAGTCGCTATCAAATTTGAACGCTGTGAGCCAGCCATCCATTTGGACTGCGATGGCACTGAAATTGATGATGAGGAATATTTCAGCACCCTAGAACCAAATGCCGAATTAATTGCGGTCTTTCCGGGCGAACAATGGCGTGATGTGGGTGTTTCACAAATGAATTTACAACTAACGAAATTGTGTTTTCTCCCTTTAGCCCAGCGATTACAATGCCAATTTGGGTGGCACATCCCTGGATGCCCAAAGGTTACGCAAATTGGTCAGCAAATTGCAACAGAATTATATTAACGATGACGATTTGGATAAACTCTCGAATATGGATCCCAATTCGCTGGCCGATATCACCGGTCGTGAGCCCAAGGAGACGGAATATTGTGTAAGAAGCGACACAGCTTGCAGATCCACGGAATTGTCGTGCTAGGTGGGAAATCATTTCAAAAAATGGGCTTTGGCACTGTGAAACGTCGCTTATGATAGATATGTAAGGAATTTGTAAGAAGTTTTGTATGGAAGAGTATGGACGGTATTTTTGGAGCATGTTTTTTGATAAATGGCTAAGCGACGATTTAGGGAAGTTGTGTTTTTATTAGATGTAAAGCACTATTTTTTGAAACGCTAATTGTTCCTAGACCAAAAACACACCATTTTTTGTAGGTTATTAGGGATCAACACGAAATCAATTAAAGAAAAGTTCTTTCTTTCCCTTTTTACCATTTGTGTGCACCAAGCCAATCAATTGAAATCAATCAGAATAACAAAAGATAAATGTGTAAAAATTATCAAGCAAGTGTGTTTTAATGTGGGGTATCTGGTCTTTGTTTTGTCAAATTTGGCTTTATCAGCTTTAATTACCATGCCTTTTGTTTAAGACACATTTTACTGACCGCTTGGTGCGGGCTGTGTTGCCCACATTTGGGCGCAGTTTTAATCAGGCAAAGTGCTGAAGTGCCAAAACTCTGAATGGGCAAATGCTTTTTCAGCATTTTCAATTTACAAATAAAATCAAAGGCTTGAACGTGGGCTAAAAGCCTACCCGATCAATGCAATTTGTTTACACTCAACTCGCGCCCTCAGACGAACACTTTATTTTTTCAAAGCTTGCCAGCAGACAAAGAGTAAGGAAAGGCGACGTTGGAATGCAATTTTACAATCAATCTTGACCTTCAGCACAACATGGAATAAAAAAAACTTGGATAAAATAAAATGTATTTTATTCTGCTTTTCACTACTTAAGCTAAGCAATAAGCACGCAAACAGCTCATCGAGCAACAGAGTCAATCAGGTCTGACTGTTACTTATATACCCTGTACACTTCTCACTTTTGGTCATAGCTGGAGTATGCTAAGACGCAATTGCATATCTTCGGTGTTTTTGCTCGGATCTTATTATGGTATACATAATAGATAGATATTGGGCAAAACTTAATATATATTAATTCACTATGTTCAGACTTAAAAACTGTGGCTCTGACAGTTTTTCACGGTTAGAAGGAGAAGGAGGAGGAATTTACAAAATCTGAAGCAAACTTGATCTGCGTACGGTATACACCTACATACATGCAAAAATTTGTACGAGGACGAGGTACTAAAAAGAAAGTCAATATGTTAATCCAAAGCAGGTTCAAGCCAATATGCTTTATCCTTTGCGATTGTAAGGCGGTTCCCAACTATTTGATATTAAAATTTCGTTTAACGCTAGGAAACTGATGCTGGCTTTATACCATAAGCTACTTCCGCTTCAATGCGGCGAATGAAGAAGGAAAAACAAATATTAGTGGTTGCTGCAGTAGTTACATTTCCCCTCGTCCTCGCGCAGAAAACAAGGTAAAGCATTCCACTGCAAAATTCCTTTGCCATCGGCGTGGCCCAAACTAACAATTTACATGCATATATTTTGTAGCAGACAACTTGCTCAGCGAGCGTTGGTTTTTAGTTAAAAATATCAAAATATTATTAAGTTAAATAAAACGTTCTTTTTAGTTTAGTCTTACACTTGTGCCAAATCCTTTAAATTGCTTTCAACTGACATTTGTTGAGTGCAACATCTTGTGGCCTGACACCACTTAATGGCATTAGCCTCCCCCCTCCTGCTTTCAACCTGGTAAACAAAGTTTAAGTGCAGTCAAAAAGCATACAAATAAATTCAATAAATTTTTAATGCATTTGATTCAAACTACAATGACACTGTCGCCGCACTTGTCAAGGATTCTTTTTGCCAACGCAGCTGCAAAACAACAATCCCCTGACAGCTCAATGAGCTCGCGAGTGCCAACAGCGTTAACAGATACTAAGAAGCGCATAAATCTCTTCTAGTTGTTAATGCAAAACCACCAAGGTGTGTGACTGCTCCTGCTACCAACAGCTGCTGCCAGCTCGAACTTTTGAACAACAAAACCAGCGGGAAGTTGCATGGGAAATGAGTTGGTTGGCTAAAAATATAACAGCGGGTAGCCTCAGGGGCAGGGAAATTGAACAAATCTGACCAATATTTGCTGCAAAAAAAAAAAGAACGAAGATGTACATGTACATATGTGACATTTACCTTTATACTTCACAAAAAAAAAAGGAAAAAAATGCCAATTCATTGGAAATGTAATACCAACACTATAATGAAGAATAACATAAATAAAATATTTAGTAATTTTGAAAGAGGGGGCTACCAAATTTTTTTTTTTTTTTTCCTTTTTAGAGGTCCGGAATAACTCTCAACACATATTTTCAAAGTGTTTCTCACTGAGAGAAACACAAAAATCATGAGCAATTTCGGTTTCTCACTGAGTTTAATTTTTATTTTTATTTTATTTGTGTTTTCTGTTAACCGAAAAATGTTGAGAGAAAAATTTAACTGTTTTTCAATAACACTTAAAAAATAATATATGTTCAAAGTGTTTTTTGATAACAGTTATAGTATAACAGAAAAACGAAAGTAAATAAAGATAAGTGGAATTTCTCTATTAGCTATGTAATGATAATTTACTTTGTAGATGTGATTGGGAACAATGTTTTATACCAGCGGTGGTCACGAAATTTAAGTTTGGGAGCAATCCAACAACAAAAACAGTAAAAAACCAACCTTATCAGATAAAATCGAGTCGGCAAACGAGACACACACTGCATATGTTTTAATTTGCAAACATCTGCTTCAGTGCCAAGCGGGTCTCGATCGCGCACACTGTACCTGCTGCGCCCAGCTGCCGCCGTGCGTCAATAAGCATGAATTTTGTTCTTTCAACTTACTATTATGTAAGGCAATTACACTTGTTACGACGTATGCTTGCGCGTGTCGGCGCCTCAAAGCGAGACAATTTTCTTAAGCTTCAGAATGACGCCTGTTGCCAAAAAAATAGCTCTTAGATCAGTGGAAACATGGTCATCCATGGTATATATCGCGGTTTAGTATTGTCGTAATCATATTTTTGTAGTTATGTGATGTCATTTGTGGTCTTGAAAAGCATTTTTTAAGTGTAATGTGGTTTTATTCCCATGGTCCATGGAGGTCTCTTATCATTGAATTGAGCTTATGCATTGATCCTTGCATGATTTTCCCCTTGGTTGAGAGTAGAGTTTATTTGGCATTATTACAATTTTTGGTCCTCTTTGGTATTTTTCAGCGATAAAAAGATTTGTCATACGCAGAAAGTGGTTTGACACAATCTTTATGATTTTGACTATATTCTTTACCACAGGTCATCCATGGTATTTATCGCGGTTGAGTATTGTCATTATCACGGCTATGTTAAGGTGTGATATATAAAACTCGTATTTCTGCGTGAATTCGCATTTCTTTGGGGTGTGAGCGCCATTTCTTAATTACTGTTAAATGCATTCGCATTGTTGATTGAGTGTGGTCATTTGAGGTTTTAAAAAGCAGTTTCCTAGGCACTTGTATTACCATGGAGATCCTGTAGCTGTGAACTGCGATTTCACATTGATCCTTATATGATTTTCCAGCCCTTTACACCCACAAGGTCAAACTTCCTTTACAAATTTCTTGTAACGACCTCTGGCGAGCACTAAGCCGTAACCGCGGCAAGAAAATACTTTTCAGAATTAAAGTTTTCGGTTTTTAATTTTATGCCCTTATCGCTGTTAATGAAATTTAGTGTTGAAAATGTCCGTTCCAAAGACTTTGACTAAAAAGACACTTATATTTTTCTCACAATAATAAGTGTTATTGAAAAACACATAACAGAAAAAAAATGAAAATATGTGTTTCTCACTGAGATAAACACTTACACTCGAAAAATAAGTCACTATCACTGACCGAAACACTTATACTCAAAAAATAAATCACTCTATCTGTTTGAGACATATTTCAAAGTGTCTAAAAATAACAGGGTTATTTTACAACACTTTCATTTTGAGTGAGATATTCCGGACCTCGATGCGGCTTAAAAATTTGTCGCATATCATGAAGCCTTTCAAAACTAGTGACAGCTTGTGTGTGGGTTGAATTCTTATATTAAATTCCATTTCTACTTTACCATTTGGTTTTATTTATCGTTGATTTTTACAAATTTGTTCTAAAAAAAAAAAAAACTAATACAAATTTGACAAATAATGAACAAAAATTGCTACAAAATTTAAATGCTGACTTGATTGCCGGTTTTCGGGTTTGTTTCGTTTAAATGCTTTTCACATCAAACAGCAGCTAAATAACAATTTCAGGAAATGAAAACGTCCAACATCATCGTTTTAGTATACAAATTTCTTCTGTTCACCGTAGAGCGACTCATACAGCGAGGGCGGCAAATGTTCGGCCAAAAAGATTTGCAGCTTTTCCTTGGCCGTCACCGGGGTATAACGAGCCATGGGGAAGGTGCGAGTCACAGCATCGATGAGCACACGCAGAGTGGGTTGAATGTCGGCCGCCTGTTCGAAAGATGCAAAATTAGATTGTAAACTCCAAAACCAAATCTCAAAACTGACCTGGCGGGAGTACTTTTCCACGGAAGTCATGGCCGCCTCGTAATAGTCCTCGCCATAGGTTTTCTTTTGCTCTGAGGAAAGCTGATTCCACATTTGCTTGGCCTGTTGGTAATTACGTTTAATAACTACGGAAATTATCGTAAAATGTAAACTATAAGCACCTGCTCGCGTAGCTCAGTCTCATTCAGCCAGTCATTGCCAGGAGCAAATTCGCCGGAAGCCACCACAGACACATCCACACCTCGGGTACGCATCTCCTGGCGCAGACAGGCGGCAAAACAGTCCACAGCCGCTTGGGTGGCACACTGAATGCCCCGCACTGGAGAAGGAACACGGTTCAGGCCAGAGGTAAGGAAAACCACACGTCCATGTGCGCGACGTACCAAAGGCAAGAAGATTTGAGTTAAACGAGCGGCACCTAATTAAAACCAATAGAATTTTAGAATAGAATTTTAAGGTTTCAAAAGTGTCGCCCCCACTCACCGAGTAGATTCAAATCCAAGCTTTTACGCAACACTGCAAACGGTATCCACTCCAATTCACCCAAAGCTATCCAATGCGCACAGTGCACCACAGACCACAACCCTTCGGCGCCATGAGGCAAATGCTGCGCAACATAGCGAGCCGCCTCCAAAAGCTGCCAACAGATGGAAAATTGGTGTAAAGCACAGCCAAAAGCTTTTCTCTGCTGTAGACTTACCGTTTTCTCCGATGTGACATCGACATGCAACAATTTCATACGACCCGAGGTCTCCTCCTTAAGAATTTTTGCCTCATCCGAATCATCGATGGGAGTATTAAAGCCAGCATAGACTGTAAAACCCAAATCGTCCAATTTTTTGGCCAAATACCAGGCCAGCGGTGCCTCACAGCCGGTGATAAGGACACCTTTGCCCGAGGCTGACACCTGAGTAGGAAAAAAATGGTGAAAGGTGTGAATGAATATAATGTTAAATAACACAGGCCAACAAAATGACCAACTTTGTGAGGTGCAGCCCTATTGATTTAAAAAATATGATAAGTTTATGCTCACCTGATTCAAAACTGGTTTCGGTTTAGCTCCATCAGCTCTTGTTTCCAAGATATGGCGGAAAAACGAAAATGTTGAATTTTTGGCACTCAAGGATTTATGGAGGCCACACTATGCATAAATTTGTGAGTTTATAAGCTATTTGCGATAAAGTACATATCACTGCATTTTTAAAAAATCAAAGGCGCTATATAAGTTGAGCGGAAAGTGTCTAATTTGGCCTTTAAAGACAGACATCTTTCGATTTATGGCATTTTTATCAAAATAAATCATCCCGTTTAAGCTAGCGCGGTTATTTGATAATTATTTTCGCCATCTGAGCATATGGCCAAACATATGATCTAATTTTGTGATTTTTATAGCATTCAAATCAGTTTATTTGGCAAAGTTATAGCCTGCTAAAGACAAAATTTATGGGAGGAACACTAGATTGTCACTCCAAATCTGTATAGGAACTGTAAAGAGGCTACTTGATTAGCCCTAAAGTGTTATATGTTTACATGTAGATGATAAATTCTATTTTGAAACAAGTAGCCTTTTCACAGTTCCTATAAATTTTTTTACTGACAATCTAGTTTTCCTCCCATAAATTTAAATATGTTTTTTCGTCTTAAACAGGCTATAACTTTGCCAAATAAACTGATTAAAATGCCATAAAAATCACAAAATTAGATCATATGTTGGACTATATGCTCAGATGGCGAATATATTAATCCAAGAACCGCGCTAGCCTGAACGGGATGATTAATTTTGATAAAAATGCTATAAATCGAAAAATGTCTGTCTTTAGAGGCCAATTTACACACTCCGCTGAACTTAAAAAGCGCCTTTGATTTTTAAAAAATGAATTGATATGTACTTTATCATAAATCCTAGAGTGCCAAAAATTCAACTTTTTCGTTTTTCCGCCATATCTTGGAAACAAGAGCTGATGGAGCTAAACCAATGATACAGTTTTGTTCAGTGCAATCAATATTAACATAATCAGATAAAAATAGACCTGCACCAAAAACACTGTTGGGCTGTGTAATAATTTGTTTGAGTCAAGCTTTCTGTCTGCCTCAAAAAATAAATAAGTAACTAATCTTCTTTTATAGCTTCTTTACCTGCTCTTTTAGTGACGATATGTATATATTTGATTTCTTACAAAATACCTTAACACTAAATTATCAATATCTTACATCTTTGCGTTAGCAACATCTTGAAAATAAGCTCAAAATACCTAGGTACTTCCTAGTACTCTCTGTAGTCAACCGACCGGGCCGATTCATCAGACCAATTTTATAATACAACCTGTGACTTTCAATTCAAGGGATGAGGTGTTAAGTTGGCTTAGTAATACACAAGTAGCCGATCCTTTTGTATGATTTTTCAGGTGCCACACAATTTTTCTGTACTTTGTTACCTAATCTGCCCAGAAGGTGTGCTTAATTTTTTTTTGAAACTAAATAAAATATTTACTTATTAATTAATTTCAATTGAATTCCCATCCCTAAAATTAAGATGATGAAACTGTGGACAGGAAGACGTGTGTGCACGAACACTTCCGCTTAAGGCACGCGTTGTAGCTTTTGCCTTCTACACCTCCACACACACACACACACATTGTGTCACACACCTCCTGCCCCACTTTGAGATGGTTCGGAAGCTGGTCACAAAAGACAGGCCACGTTTTGTCCCAGTCAAGTCAGACCACTGAGGGAGAGAGACAGCCTCGAGTCATAATTCATCATGCCATTAACGGATACACTATAGTAGTTTGTCAGTGTATTGGTAGCTGGTGGCGAGGCGGAGGGGGTTGGCTCAAGTGTGTCATTGTCTCGAGTAGGCGAAGGCGGTCGCCACTCATTGTTAGGGCTATTAAACTGTTATAAAGCGCTCGTAAAATTGTTAAAAAAAAACCCCTCGAGAGAGAGAGAGATGAAGTGACCGAGTGTATTTATTATTGGCTGTGTTGTTGACACCCATTAAGACTGGCCAACATTTTATTGTGGCCATAAGTGTTGGGCTTATCGAAATCTGTTGGCTGCTAGAAATAGAATTAATTTCCACCAACCCCACCCTCACCAGCTTATTTCTACTAACTCAACTGTCAGCTGTGGCCAAGTTTTTATGCGACTTTACTTTTATTTTTTTTCCCATCATAAACTTACGGTCAACTTTTGCTGCATTCTTTCGTACCAATTTATGGCGCTTGGTGCAGAAATTACTTTAAAGTTTGCACAAGCAAATTGCGGGCTGTTTCAACAGAATTGCGCAATTAGAATTTAGCTACGAAATCGAAATGTTTAGAGTCAATTAAAGCAAAACAAGAAATTTGATAGAAATTTAAAGCATTGAGTTTCTCTTGTTTTGCAAAATATATATATATGTATTGTCTAAAAGGGAATGGGGAGTAAGGCGGGAGTCGTCGACAAATTGCTTGTCCAATCAATTTATTGAGTTTCGTTGTGGGGATTGTGCGTTTGAATGGGAGACAGCTTTGAGGAGAAGAAAATGTTTTTGGAAAAAAAAATGCAGAAGTTTATGTGAATTTCGCAACTATCAAGAAAATTAAGAGCGGAAAGAAACTTTGGGTAATGCTTTTGCTCCTGGAAAAATGCTTCAGTTCTGAAACTTGTGTTTCAAAAAACTTTGCAGTTCAATGTCTAAAACCTAGATAGTAGTATGCGTTGTGTGTTTGCAATAAACTACATAAACCAATTTTAGCTATTAGGAATCAATTTTTATTTCAAGCTAAGCTAACCCCAAAAGGTATACCTCGTTGTTTATAACTTATAAAAATTTCACACCTTGAGAATAAAATTCGATTTGAAAACTAAGCCACACCATATCCCAGACCCATTTTTGTTAAGTATTTGCCCCCAAAAAGTGTGCTACTTTTGTGTAACTAAGCAAAATGATTAGAAATTCCCCTGAAGCTGATGATTTTTTTTCCATAGCCTAGACTTATTTGCTCTTAAATGTTTGCCCCCAAAAGTATGAAAATTTATAAATAATTGTAGTCTCTTCTTGTGTAACTATTGCAAAAGTGAAACTACAACCGAAAAGCCTGCAAAGTTTTACTTAAAGTGTGCTCTTTCTACGTGCAAGGCATAAGGCAGAAGTTACCAACTAGCGACCCCCCCCTCCCCCCCCATCCTCCCCTGCCTCTTGGGCATGTCGTGTGTCTGTGCGAACACGACAGCCTGCGGTTTTTATAAACGCTCTCAAAATAGCAGCAAAAGTTGCATGCACACAACAAAAATAGCTCACAAGCGGTAGAGGAGGAGGAGCAGGTGCAGAAGTCATGTCAATCAACTCCAACTTGCCTAACAGACTTGTTGTCGGAACTATTGGAAGGAAAGGAAAGGAGCTTACCTACCCTTGCTGCTTAAATGCATCCTTTATTGCATTTTAATTGCACAGCTAAAGTGGAAACGGAAGATTTATGCCGCCAGCGAGCTGGTGCTATCTGCGGTTGCCAGCACCAAAATGAAGCATTTTACGCCCACTTTTAGCCAAAAAATTGATAAATGCGACTAGAACACGCAATTTGCGTTTACCCGCCAAACAGAGACTTATTTTTAGTTCATTAAATTTTTCAGCTTACGTACATGAGGCGTATAAGTAATATTTTTATAATGGATTATGCTCAAGGGAGTGCCGACAAGGGGGGAGGGGGCGACAGGGTGGTTAATGTGCAAACTGCAACAAGTTAGCAGGCAGATGTGTGTGGGCGTCCTGAAAAGTTATGTGTGTAAAATGTAAACAACAATAAGGCGGAGCCGGAGCTCATGAGCCTTCGTCCAACATGTGCGCCTTCATTTGGCCAGAAATAATATTTATGACAGGGACCAACGGTTCATAGTCCAGAATGTGCTGGATATTATGAGGATAATGCTAGAGTGTTTAGGGGAAAGTAAATGTGCTGTGTGTGTGTGTGTGTGTGTGTGTTGCTGAAGATTAATAGCGGTTTAAAATGGAAAGAGTACAGAAATTAGATCAACGAAGGGTAACAAAAATGAAAACAATATGAAAGCAAATGCAAAATAATAAAGCTGTTGTAATAAATTTCAAGTAAATTGAAACACAAATGTTAAATTTCAACAATTTTGTCTACTATTTAGATACATTTTTAGTACTCTGATCCGAAGTACATAGCGTATTTTTACTTTTGTAAACCAAGTCTTAAGTTAATATTTCTAGATTTCTCAAGTTGCTAGGACCAGGGAATCAAACCGGAACCAGAACCGGATCCGTATACGAACAACAACTTCAAAGCTATCACTTACTTTGGGGAGACTTTTAAGCAATTACTGACAAAAAAGGAGTCTGAGCTTTCAAAACTTTTGTGTTGTGAAATGGAAAAACACCAGGCCAGTCTCTTTAAAAACAGGGTAGCAACCCCAACAAATTTTTTCTGAGCACCCAGTAGCGGGTTCGAAATTGGCCAATGAAATGAAAGTTTAGTTTGGGAACAGGTTGTTTTATACTGAAAGTTTAACAGTAATTTTTTTTGCGACAAAATTTTCATAATTAAGATGGCAACGGTGTAGAGCAGCGGTGCGCAGCAAAATTAACGAAAAGGCTACAACAACATTCCTATTTTTAAAATATGCTTTCGATCACCGCAATGCAGCGGGTGTTTGTTGTAATATCTATTGCGTCGTGGTGCAGGAGGTTAAGGTATGAAACTGAAAGTCAAACAGACCTGGGTTGAACTTTCGGTAAAATCGTTTTCCTTTTCGTTTCTGTTGAGCACTTAAACAAGTACACCAGCCTGAGGTGAAATTCAAATTAAGCGGTTGCTGCTCTTTTATTATCCTTTTTCCAATGAATCAGCTTTTTATTTTCCACTAGAAAGTTCCCAGGAAATGTCCAACTGTTACGTTTTCGTTGCTCATGTTATTACCGCCCCCCCTTCTTCCTTACAACTTAACCAGAAATGCCTGGACAGTCGTTGGAGTTTAAGTGAAAAATGGCAAACAAACCGCATACAAATTGTTCAAAAAGGCGACAAAGAGAAGCCCCTGGAATGACAAAAAAAAAGGGAAACACGCACACGCATGCACGCATATTAAATCAGTAGCTAAAAATAGCAGCAAAAAAAAAAAATACATACAGATGAATTAAATACAAAAATTTTGAAAACACGACAACACGACGCAAAGAAGTGAAAACGAACGCCAAAAGTCATTGAACGTATTAAGCTGTAATAAATTAATTAACCGGAAAGTTAAAAACCATTTCTGTGTTTTGCTTACGCACACACACACACACACACACTGACTGAGGCACGTACGTATTCCACCGTGTGGCAGGTCCTTTGGCAACTTCACGCCATCCACAGACGACGACGTCAGCATTAAAGGCTTTTCGCATTGCGCATACGACGTGTTGTACGTAAATGAAACCTACAAGTAGACCAATTTGCTGACTGTGGGGCAGAATACACGCAAAGTCTTTGACTTTGTGCCATGTTTAAACAAAGGCTTACTGTTCCTTTTTCAGGTGAAAATTTATTAGTCTATCTGAATACCTGAAATTATTATTGTTGTTTTTTTTGTTAAGCGCCAGCTAATTGGTTTCAAAGAGAAAATGCAGCTTAAACTGTGATCTAGTTTTAAAAGTTTCAATTTTATATTTCAATATATATCAAACTAAAGCTTAACTAATTTAAATTTGGGTACAAGGATTTTACTTAAGAAACCTTAGTTAAGAGATTCTTTAAATGGTTGTTTTGTCAGCTTCTGACATACCCGTTAGTCGTGGAGTAAAAAGGGTAGACTAAAGTCGTGCAAATTTATGTAACAGGCAGAAGGAATCATTTCCGACCATACAAAGTATATATATTCTTAATCAGCATCAAAAGGCCGAGTCGATAAAGCCTTACATTGTTGAGAATACATTTTGTTTTAGTTCTTTATTTTGACCATTTTTGAAGACTAGAATTATAAAACGTAATCCCAACACACATGGGTTTGCGTTACACATTATAACGTGTTGAAACGAACACCTTTGTTATAATGAATCTTAAAACAAAAACTTATTTTTCGTCCTTGACCTTTTTCTTCACGAAGCCCAGCCCCCGGTTAAAACTATTGATTTGAAAACTAAGAAAATTGTGGTTATTAGTAAAATTCGAAAATAATTTACTCTATAAGCTTCCAGAAAATGCAGGTGCAACATTGGGACACCCTAATGTATAGCCTGCGAGCGCTGGGGTTGGGATTGGGTGGACTTTTGCCAGTAAACAATTCTTTATTCTCTTAGAATTGGCCATTCGGTCAAAAAGTGGAAAGTATCCTCTTTTGCGTGCCTATTGCAGAGCGAGCATTTGTTTTCAATTAAGGAACTAGATCTCTATGTTCTGCAATTCAGTGCAAGAAGATCACATCGAGCTCTAAATATTTTTGATATTCAATTCACGTGGTAGCGATCATTGAAATAATTTCTTTCACCCAACGAGAAGCTTAGAAGTTTGTACATTCGCCTGTTGGGCCTCTGCGATAAATTTTTTATTTGATTTCGCTGCAATAAGCTGTCAATATAACGCCATTCTTGAAAACATTGCCCTTCCGTTGAGAGCAGTTCTTTTGTTATTTTGTGTATCAATCTTGTCTCCGGTTTTCTTATGTTTTGGAAAAGCACGCCTAGAGTTAAGCAGTAAAGTTCTGGAAGCCCAGTGTCAATGTGAATTGCACAGATAAGACTATTTAGCGGGAGTTTGAACAGTTTTTTGCAATTTCTCTACATCCCCATACCTAAGATGCGTATCACATAATAGAGCGAGCTGTTTCACACCCGGTAGCACATTTTGTTTACTCATCAGTCTGGCCCAGGTATTGTTTAGCGCCATTAGAAATTTACTCAGCTTTAATTTTAGATGTGTTTCGAATTTTACATCCCAGGAGCGCCTTGTCATCAGCGTAGATGATGATGCTTTCCTCCTGTGTTATTCTCAAACCAAACTCAATATTTATCAATATTTTATGCTTCCACATAATTCTGTAAAGTTTGATCCAAATCGAATGACTATACCGTTGTGACTAGCACTATCAATATAAGTCTAATTTGTACTACTAGGATCGATCGGTCGAAAAGTGGGTATAGTAAGAAAAAAAGGGTGTGTGTCATGGGACACCCGGTACGAGCGAAGCGCTTTACGTTGATACAACCGATTTAAGTAATGGCAAAAAGACAGTTTTTGGATTCTGTATGAATAAATGTTATATAATATAAAAAAATTAGGTCACTGTCAAGTCACTGTTCAATCACTTTTTTGTCACTGTCAAGTCACCGTTGAGTAACTGTTAAGTCACTGTTAGGTCACTGTTAAGTCACTGTAAACTTACTGTTAAGCTTCTGTTAAGTCACTGTCAAACAAACAACACAGAATTCACAACTTGACCTCAATGCAGCCACTCTTTCCACCCCCAACTTCCCACATACCCACCAGATCCCCAGCTGACCCACCCCAGATCCCCACCAGACCCACCAGATCTCCACCAGATCTCCCCAGATCTCCACCAGATCCCCACCACATCACCTCCTGATTCCCACCAGATCAGCACCAAATCCCCGCCAGATCCACACCAAATCTTCAGCGGATTCCCACCAGATACCCACCACATCCACTCACACTATCCCACTCCACACACAACCCTCCTGCTACTACTGTAATGATAAAAGCTGCTGATTTTGCAAATACAAAATTCAAAGACAAAAGTCAAAAGACATACCCCAAAAGAATCTGTCGCAAAGACAAAATTTTTCAAGATTTACTCCCCCAGTCTGACGTCCGTAAAAGAGCTTCGCTCTAAAAACTTTTTGTTTTTATACCCTGTACCCATTAAAAATGGGTAAAAGGAGATCATGAAGTTGTGCAAATGTATGTAACAGGGAGAAGGAAACATTTCCGACCCTATAAAGTATATTTATTCTTGATCAGCATCAACAGCCGAGTCGATTTAGCCATGTCCGTCTGTCCGTCTGTCTGTATGAACGCGTCGATCTCAGAGACTATAAGAGATAGAGACCCAAATTTTTGCATGAACATAGGTGTATACCGTACCCTGATCGAGTTTTTTCAGATTTGCAAAATTTCCCCCTCCCCCTTAAACCGCAAAAAACTGTCAGAGCCACAATTTTAAAGTAACAACATCGTGGCTTAGCATATTTTATCTTTGTCCGTATATCTATCTGTTCTGAAAAGCGCAACATGATCCGATCAAAAACACCAAAGTTCACTAAACAAATTTACCTTTCCCACACAGTGATTATTGCAGATTGCCCGCGTTTGTGTGTGTGTGTACGTGCGCGTGTTTATTTGTGTGTGTTTGAGTATGTGTGTGTGTTTGTCAATTGTACAGGGTATATTGAAGTCGGGCTACTCGACTGCAACGATCTTACTTGTTTATTTTATTATAATGGTTTTATGGAAATGCCCAAAAGTTTCTTATGGCTTTGCAAATTTAAGAAAATATTAAGAAAAATATTATTTTCGTTTGCTGACATGTAAGGACCCTATCTAGCTGCCTTTTAATAGCTGTATTAAGCGCTAAGCGGTTTCTAAAAGTCTGGCAACAAATAGTCTGCATAAATCCTTGTACACCACAACCAATAGACGACTACAGCATCAAGGGGTGAAATGTCAAATGGAAATGCTGTTGCTGGTGCTGCTACTGCTACTGGTGGCTCGCCATCCTACGTCAATCTTGGCCGTTTTGCCAACATGTCGACCCCTGACCTTTGTGCTGCGTCAAATGTGCAATTGGTTTTTAATTTAACTAAAATGCGCAGCAGCAGCAGCAGGAGCAAAAGAAGAACAACAAACTGCAGGCCACAAACGTCACAAGTCAGCGGATAAATGGAATGGTGAAAGTTGTCAAGGCGATTTAATGGCGTGCAATTCTTAGAAAACGTTGGCCACATGAGCCATGATGTCCTTCATTTAAGCCATTGTCAGGCCATGTCCTCAGTGGTGCTGCGTGGAGCAACAGGCCACGCGCCACACCATAAAAACGAAACACAGAGCAGAGCAGAACAGAGCAGAGCAGAGCAGAGTAACCGGCAGTCAAAAGGGGGGAAGGGGGAAAGGACAGAAACTTCGCACATAATGACTTTTTATGGCGTGTGCTGGCGAATGGGGGAAATGGGAATGTATGGACTCGCTCCCATCTCCCATATGCGGGCCACTCTAATTGAGAATGCAGTCTGCAGGCTAAAGTCCCCCCTTCCCCCCCTGCTGTCACACAAATCAGCGTAAAATTTGTCTATGGTTTCAGTTTTATGAAGTTGTAAATGCGACAAAGTGAGCACAAGTTCAGGAAGTTCCGGAAACGACATCGTTTTGGGGCAAAAAAAAAAAAAACGAAAAATCCAAGGGAACCCAGGGATGGCCAACTTGTTTTGCTCGAATTTTTCCATCAAAGTTGCCTTCACATGTCAACTCTGAAACTTTGTTTGCACGCACATCAAGTGGCTGGCCATTAATACCCCCTGCCAACTACTTTTGTTCAGGTGTTTCGCTTTAAGCGAATTAAAGTTATACGAGAATTCGATTTTCATGCTTCAAATATGCAAAACCTAACTGGGATGACAGTGTTGGCCAACAGCTCATTAGTGGCGCTTACACGAAGCTATTAATTCAATTATTTACACAGAGCCAGTGCCAGTGCCAGCTGACAACGCCCCCTCGGTGCAATTCCCTGAAAACTGTAACGTTGTCTATCTGGCTCCCTATCCCTGAGGGGTGTGGGTAACGCTTAATTATGCGTATTACGTTAAGTGCATGAAATTGTGCGTTAGCTGCAACTGGAATCCCAGTTTAGGTATGTACATTGTACATAGTTGTCCACTCACTCCACTGCATTTGCGGACAGAGGCGCATCCAAAAATAACAGATTTTAATAGAACAACTGTGGGAAATACAGAAATGGTTTATTTAAATGTAGAGAAACTGGTAAGCCCAGGGGAAAAATGAGAAAGAGAGAATCGAAAAGAAATAATTTTCTTATAAGCCATGGAATGGACTTTCAATAATAAGACGCCGATAAGAATCTTTACTGATGCCATCTTAAATGATTGCTTAAAAAATCAAAAAATGTAATTTGAATTTTAACCTCTTTGAAAAGATTCATAGTTCATAGTTTCCACATATATTACGTATGCGACACGTTTACCTAATCGAAGATTTGTCAACGAATTCTCCGTATCATTTTAATAGTTCTCAAATTTGAATTTCATCGAGCAACAAGCAAACATTGGCACAAGTGTAATGCATTCGGGGAGACTACTTTGAAGGGAATGAAATGAATGTACAAGAATAAATAAAGATTGTTTGATTTGTAAACAAATTCCTGGTATTTTTTGCCCACAGTAGTATAGTAATCTGCCTTGGTTTTAGATCCTCAAAGTTGGGGAATTCTCAAATGGACGATAGTCTATTTATAAGCAGCACCGTAAAAATATACTATGCGCAGGAACGGCCGCAACCGTGATGCGCAGCACTTCAGTTCACTTCGTGTGGGGCTTATTTCAAAGATATCCTGACAGGGTCTTAGTGTTCGGCACAACTCGCTTTCATCTAGATGTGAATAGCGTAGAATAGTAGAAATTTTGCAGTAGTGCACGATTTCGCATAAATATATATAAGGTTGTCAAAAAAGTCTTGCGGTTCTAGTTGTATTCGTCGCATCGGTTCACGCTAGAGCTTTTTGGAAAGCTCTTTTCACGCGCTAACACGTGTTTGATTTATTGTTGTTTGTTTTTAGTCGTTCGTGAGTTATAGCGTCGCAAACATGGAGCAAAATAAAGAGAAAATACGGCATATTTTACAGTACTACTACGATAAAGGCAAACATGCATCTCATGCTGCCAATAAAATTTGTGCAGTTTATGGACCCGATACAGTTTCCATTTCCACCGCACAACGATGGTTTCAACGTTTTCGTTCTGGTGCAGAGGTGATCGAAGATGCGCCACGGTCCGGAAGGCCTGTCGTCTAAAATTGCGATAAAATCGCTGAATTGATCGAAAGAGACCGGCATAGTAGCAGCCGTAGCATCGGCCAAGAGCTGGGCATGAGTCATCAAACCGTTATAAACCATTTGAAGAAGCTTGGATTCAAAAAGAAGCTCGATGTATGGGTGCCACACGACTTGACGCAAAAAAACATTTTTGCCCGTATGGATGCATGCGAATCGCTTCTGAATCGCAACAAAATCGACCCGTTTTTGAAGCGGATGGTGACTGGCGATGAAAAGTGGGTCACTTACGACAACGTGAAGCGCAAACGGTCGTGGTCGAAAAGCGGTGAAGCTGCCCAGACGGTGGCCAAGCCTGGATTGACGGCCAGGAAGGTTCTTCTGTGTGTTTGGTGGGATTGGCAGGGAATCATCCACTATGAGCTGCTCCCCTATGGCCAAACGCTCAATTCGGACCTGTACTGCCAACAACTGGACCGCTTGAATGCAGCACTCATGCAGAAGAGGCCATCTTTGATCAACAGAGGCCGAATTGTCTTCCATCAGGACAACGCCAGGCCACACACATCTTTGGTGACGCGCCAGAAGCTCCGGGAGCTCGGATGGGAGGTTCTTTTGCATCCACCGTATAGTCCGGATCTCGCACCAAGTGATTACCACCTATTTCTGTCCATGGCGAACGAGCTTGGTAGTCGGAAGTTGGCCACAAGAGAGTCCTGTGAAAATTGGCTCTCCGAGTTTTTTTGCCAATAGGGAAGCGAGCTTCTATAAGAAGGGCATTATGAAGTTGGCATCTCGTTGGGAACTCGTCATCGAACAAAACGGCGCATATTTGACTTAAATCGCATTATTATAACCAATTTTATGAACAATTGAAAATTCAATAAAAATACCGCAAGACTTTTTTGACAACCTTATATTTCATAAATATTATTTACATATTGTCTTGGTTATATTAAAAACAATTTTTTCAAGGGTCATGAGACCTTTTTATCAAATGTTATATATTCAAACCAAGACTACGCCAACTACTTAAAAAATAAAAAATTTAGGCAAGGGCCACAGTACGTATGAGTGATAAACATTTATTTTTTTCATACATCAAATGTCCCCCCTAATGAATATAAGGAGAATAAAGCTAAAAATGAGTAATCGATGTATTCAAGATAAGTAAAGTAAGCTTTCAGGGTACCAAACCTTAGACTTTAAGAAGAGTTTGAACCACTGGACTTGTGTTGAATTGTAGAGACAACCCCGCTACATATTCATGATTATCTATATATTTCCAAGATTTTTTATTTTTAATAAGCTCTTTGAATTGAAAATTGCGTGTTGCCTCACGGAGAGTTATTTGCGGAATACTCAATGAAACTTTGTGAAACTGGATAAGCAAGAATTTATTTATTTTCTTTGTTTTTAGTTTTTTTAGGTTCATTATTGAACTCTATAGCTATATCCTTGACCTCTCGGTCTTCTCATAAAAAAGAATTTGCTAAAACTTGTAGCAATCGCTTTTGGTTTTTCATTTGAAATTTGCTGGCACAATTTGTACGCTTTCCGTCGATTGAAATGTTGTTCAACATTTTGTCAATTCCTCCCCCTCTTTGTTTTGGGTCTATGGTGCTTGAAGGCTGGCAGAGGGTAGCGGGTTGGGCATTTCATTAGCTGCGCATTTACATTTCATTGCACCCAATTTGTGTGCTGTATACTTTGAGGCGCATCAACAGTTGTTGTTGTGTGTGTGTGTGCGTGTCTGTGTGTGCGTGCGTGTAATTTAATTTGATAGCCGTGACATAAAAATGAAATGCACAACGTGATGTGCAAGGCAAAAAGAGTCCTCACCCTAGTTAGAGACAAAGGAAACGAGTGGCAAAAGTCAAATGTGTACAACAGCAGCAAAAAAGGTAAAAAAAAGGAGAAAAAAAGGGTTCGCACATAAGCAAAACAAACTGTTTAATAGTGGCCCAGTCAAACTAATCAAAAGGCAAGCAGGTCTCCTTTCTTGGGCTTTATGTTACATTGAAGTTTTCCCAAAATAATAAGGGGCCAGAGTCTAAAAATATAAGTCGACGGAGATTATGAGAATTGAAATTTTTTGTGGCAATTTAATTTTAATTTTATTCACACTTTTTGGCACTGAGAAGAAAGAAATGATTTTATCTCTCTCCCTTCTCTCTCTCTCTCTCTCTCTGTGTATTTGTTTTTTAAGCTATTTGTAGCTTCTTCGGTAGAAATTATGGCTGTAATGTCAAGGGTCACTTGCTAGACGAGCCTTGACGCATTTGATAAGCCTTTGGCAGTTCCAGCTCCTTGCGTCAGTTTGCCGATTGACGACATTAAGCGCGTCAAGAGACGCCCAGATGTTTGTGATAGCAAAAGAAGGAAGCGTTCTTTGACCTTACAAAGTACATATTTATGTTCATGATCAATCCTATGTTCGATTTAAACATTTCAAACTTTAAGCTTTAAACGAGTCGAAAGATGCTGTTAATTATCCGACAGGCAGACTGCTTATTACGTTAATGTCGGGTTACATATCCCAACGAGCAGCCGGCAATTGCCAGGACACTGTCAGCACTCTTATCAATGCAAAATGCGCCCTACGTGCCGGCATGAAATGGACTCTGCTGTGCGTATAATTGCCAGGCAGGCAGCAAATGGGCAATGTCAGTGCCATTGTTCTGCAAAATGGAGCAGCAGATCCCGGCAGTTAAGCTAATTAAAGTGCACGCAAATTTGAATTATCCTTCGACTATGGTTGGGCTATAAATTTCATTCGTTCAAGTGTAATGAAATAATTACATGGCGTATACGTAATTTAGCCAAGCTCGTTCCGCCATCCTAAAACTGCAGCTTATTTATTTGTTTTCATTTTCATTCCGCAGCCAACTAAAGCCAAATCCCCCCGTCCCTAAACGGATATTGAAAAATCTCAGACATTTGTCGTCGTCATGGCTTTGGCACAATCTCTTTGGCTATTTTTAGGTTTCCACCATGTTTTGCGGTTTGGCAGTTTGTGCAACATTTTTGCATACCCTGAAACCATAACCCGGACAGGCGGCCTTAAAAGGATTACAGTGTCTGAAATGAACTTTTGTGGTCGACTCAAGTGTCACCCTCAACACTCTCAACACTCACCTTCACAAAGTGGTAGAATAGCACAGCACCCACAGTGGACAGGGCAAACCACACGAAGACGGCAAATGTAGAGATGTGGGAAATGTTGAGAGCATGCAGCAGATGCGAACTGATTATGGACGCCGCCTGGCAGAAAAGGAAGGGCATAAACAAACGCTCAAAGATGTCCCATGGTATCTCAGCCGATTTCTGCGGCAAGGCCGATATGGAGCCACGGCGCAAAGAGGCGCGACGCGAGGCACGACGCTGAAAGAGTGAAGAGAAGAATTAATATAATTAAATGTTGTTGGTAATGTTATAAATAGCCCACAACAATGGCGAGTTGTTTGTTAAATCAATTAAAAATATTTGCATGTGGAATGTTTAAACAATTGCTGTTGTTGTTGTTGGAAGTGCCTAATTCCATTTGCCCTTGGTGTGAATTGACCATTAAAAAATTCAATGGGTTGTTCAATCCATAAAAACAAGTAGGCCATAATTATGTTTACCAGTTTTTCCCCTCAAACTCGAGTGTGTTTAGTAAATAGGGAAAATATTTATTTAAATATTTATCTCACGTACAACAATCTTGAACGAAATAACGATGTGAACTATTTGTAGATTCTGACATGCTTTAAGCATTCAACAGAAAACTACATATTTTGATACTTCACTCTACTGTCATCAAGTTGAAAGGTGAATTTTCTTATATTTTCAAAACAACCTGATGTTCTTCACTTCTTGTAATTCACTTAATTTATTCATCCAAATCTATTTCATCCCCTTCAAAATAATCCCCTTTTGGTGCAATACAATTATGTTAACGAGTTTTTCAGTTGTCATAGCACTTGGCAAAGTCCTTCTTCGGAATGGCCTTCAGAACCTTTTGCGATTTTTTTTTATTATCTCAATCGAGTCAAAACGGTGTCCCCAGAGCAGACTTCTGAGTTTGCTGAATAGCCAAAAATCAGGTGAATAAGCAGGCACAGCTGTCACTTGTCATTGAGGGACTATAATTTACTTGACTTCAATTTTAAATACCTTTGGTCAATTATAATTTTTTTAACTGCCGTCCTAATTGAATGGAATTGACATATTTGTCAACAATATATCAACAATTTCATTGAATAACACACATTTTCAATTGCTGGCTAACCACAAGTTTTCATTCATACTCACTCACTACACACACACACATTCATCAAACCCTCCTCCCACACGTACTCACATCTGACATTGACATATAGCAATTACACATGACATGCACAAAATACTGTTAAAAAAACACTGAAAACTCCCTCCCGCCCCCACCCATAAATCAACGCTAGTGCGAAATAATCAAATGGTGCCATCTGCATAAATACAGAAGCCAATTGATTTATTTGCCCTGAAAATAAACCATTTCTATAGCTCGTTTTGGGTAAATTGTAAAATGGGGCAACATCTATTTTTACGCTCTAAGCAAAAAAAAAAAAGAGGAAGAAGGAATTTTAGTTGTTTACCACTTGACTTTGCCCCCTAAATGCGTTTTGCATAGCTTTCGTCATCGGTGTTTAGCGTTTGGTAGGTTGGTAGGGGAAATTTCCAGTTCTTTGGTTGGTCACCCTGGCCGAGTATAGACTTATTAATAAAATAAATCATTCAAGAAGATATGGAATTATTTTTAGCCACGCTGTGTGCCTTGGAATCGAAACGAAATGGAAGCAATGAATGCAAATAAATACGAAAGAAATCTGGCCAGAGACAAAGTTGAATTTTATGCCAAAATTTCGAAAATAAAAATATTTATGCCTTGATCAAAGCTGGTTTTTGAATTGTAATGAAATTTTCTTGAAAGAAAAAAAATAAGTGGAAATTCTGTTAAAATACTTGGGTACTTATGTATATTTAATAATAAAAAAATTTTGAAGACGTTGAAAAACTGATCCAGGAAAAACAACTACCAAACAACAATAACAAATTTTTCTTAAGTAAAGGTGTAAAATAGTCTCATATTGAAAAGACTGAAATGATATATTAAGTAATTAAAACCAGGGCTGCAAACCTCCCAAAAATCGGGAGGGGTTCACTCCGGGGTTCGAACCCGCGAATCTTTTTGGGTTCGGGTTTACGGAGCGGGTTCAGAAGGTCGCTGAACCTAGGTTCGGGTTCGAACCAGGCTTCAGGAATAATTTTGAAACAAACTTAGTGCTAATTTCCCTTCTTCCAGATAGCTGCTATGTGTCAGATCTGAGGTAACTTATGTGACATATGGCTCTATGAAGAAGATGAAAAATCGGCCTTTAACATTTTATTCATATATGGAAGTTTGGAGGCTTGATAGTATCATATTTGAGCTTGGATCGTCGAACGTTTGAGCAGGCTCCAGGTCAAATAATCATGGAGCAATGAGTATTAGAGATAAAACTGACTAATTTCTGACAGAAGCGGTGTCGACTGTGCAACCGTTAAGTCTATTTATCTAGAATTTTAAAACAAGACACACACACGACATAAAAGAGGATGGTCGACTGTACAGCTGTTTTAAGAACCTCCCGGTTCTATCATAAGCAGGCTTTGCATATCTTCTGCAAGTTGGCAAAGTCCATTGCTATGACTGTTCGGGAATTCCAAAGGCAGCACAAGTGCAAAAACTGAAAACTGCCAATTTGGCAGAAGTCTTTGTGTATGTGATATTTTTTCTTAGTGCTGGAAGTACAGGACTTAGTTGGAAGCACTATTCACTATGACATTGGGGGTAATCAAGTATTTTTAAGTATTTGTTTATTAGTTCCATTTAAATATTATAGAATGAAGCAAAATGTTTGTTTGTAAGCTGTTTTGTATTCCAAGGCTTGCAAAATATTGGAAAATGTCAATCTTGACATTTATAGTATAGAAAAAATGTAATGGAACATGTTTTTTGAACCGAACCCTTTTCTACTTTTTTTTGCTCCGGTTCCGGTTCGGGTTCAGGAAGAAAAAATTATTCTGCTTCGGTTCAGGTTCGGTTCGGACTTCCCAAAAAATTCCGGAGTCTCCGACTCCGGAGCGGTTCAACTCCGAACCGGATTGCAGCCCTGATTAAAACCCATTCACGATAAACGAAATGTGACTTAAAGTATTAAGTTAGTCTTATAGCTAAATAACACATAAATTAAGTGCATTACCTATCTGTCATTAAAATCTAATGAACATATTTAACTGCATTTGTTATAAGCAATTTTTATAATCGGATGCAAATGACTTGCATTTAACCGATTGCAACTTAAATGCAAATATGCTGCATTTCATCTTTTGCTTATAAGCGGTAAGAATACAGTGAATATTCTTAAATCTCTAAAATATTTCTGATATTTGACTTTAGATTCCAGGCCAAATTTCTCTTTTAGTTCTCAGTATGTCCATTCTTAATTTCATAATCATATTTAATTTTAATTATGTTGTCACGTGACTTCAGATTGTTCTTAAACAAAAGGGAAAATACCGAGAGCATTGTTTGTTTTCATTTGAAGTAAAATCCCTGCCGTGAAACTGTCAACTAGCAACAAAAAGATACTGTCATACACCTAGTTGGAATACATGTAGACTTAAACTGGTAGCAAAATTGCTTAATTCGGGTTAGTTGGGCAACAACAAGCATTAACTTCCTAATTTGAGGTAGTTGTACTTAAATTGTAATTCAACTGGTTGCAAACGAATCGGTAATGAGTGAGTTTACCGTCAGATGTCGATATACTACCATTATACTGCGCAGCGATATAAACAGACTCTCATAAGGAACACACAAGGGTCAACTGGTATTTATCTGGTTAAAAATGGCTGCTGGAGGGGACAATTCTCTTGCACCTATGCCATTTGACATTAAACTGGTTGCAAATGGCTGCTAGATGCGACAATTATCTCCCGTCTATGCTATCTGTCACTAAACTGGTTGCAAATGGCTGCAGCCTTCACCAGCTATTGGCGCCAGCTTCACCAGCTATTGGCGCCAGCTGTGAAGTAATCTAGCCATGAAAAAGCAAATTCTCAAACTTTGCCGTTCGGATTCGGCGTTAAACTGTAGGTCCCTTTCTCTTGTGCGAAAAATTTAAAAAAGCACACACGCCAAGAGATTGTTGGAAGCTTGGCTTGGCCCCGTTGGAGGAGCTGTATAGCCAATTTTACATTTATGTACATCGATGTTTTGGCAGTAAAACATCGATGAAACATCGATGTTTATTTCAAATTTTGAGAGTCTGGTGATGAACCTTCCTAAAGCACTTTCTTGCTTGAGATTAAATATAAATAAATTGATAAATTATAAAAGCAATGTTCCTTCTAGGGCTCAAGATCAAATATTTCTTTTTAAGTCTTTTTAAAATCGTTCAAATTATATAAAGAAACATTAAAGCCAAATTCTTTGGCTTTAAGGACCAGCGTCCGGCAGGGTCTTTCCAGCTTCACTGAATGTCCTTTCAGAAGCTGTGGATGGTGGCGGAATACATAAATATTTTTAGCCACTTCTTCTAGTGTGCTCAGCCAAGCTGTCTGTCCAAGCTGGGCTTCCCACTTTTTGTGTGTTTCGCTGCATTTCGCATATTAGTGGGATAATTAGTGAAATAGTTTCATATTTTCTAGCAGAAATTTGCCAAGTGGCATCTTAAAAAATGGTAAGGATGTAAAGTTTCTATTTGGAAGCTTTTGGAGCTGCTTAGAGTTTTGAGTAAAATTGTAGATAAATGGTCAGACAGAAGTGAATATAAACTATTCCACCGAGTAGCGACTTCTCGAATAATGCTAAAAAAAATTATTTGTAGTTTGGACTGTTTTAGTTTTTCATTGGTCACAGTACTTGATCTAAAAACTCACAATTCGCTTACATTTGGAAATCACGTTGTTAAGGCAGGGAAGTCGAAAGATTTATTGAACTAAAAGTGTGTTAAAATCATGGAATACTTGTGAATTTTTTTCTGTAGCATCTAAATGGTTGAGCATCAACCACGTTCATACACAATAGGGTTTGGTCCATTTACATTTTTTTTGGATAGTTGCATAAGGCATCTTGACAGAACCACAGATTGGTCATCTTACCTTTCTTAAGAACGCCAAGTAAATTTTATAAGAAAATAGTGTGGCGTGACTTTTTCATGTAGGGTCCCAAAAACATCGATTGTGAAAAATAATCATCGATGTCTGCAGCTTAGATAAAAACATCGATGCATCGATGTTTCCATCGATGTTTCTCCAGCTCTACTGCAGCCTGGGACAATTGTCACATTCCTATGACATGCCTTTGTAAAATGGACGACTTCCATACATGGATTTGGATGGGAAGTGCAACCAGTTGCAAGTTTTCAGCGACCGATACATTTCTGGTGGTAAACTAGACACTTTCCCTGCAGGGATGTTTTCACTTCAAGGAGGAGAGCGCTGGATTGACACTGCTGCTTCTTCCGACCATATTCCCCAGGATCAGAGACATCGTTGTACAACGACTTGTTTAATTTAAGTGTTTCAAAAAAACGCAGAACAAAATTTGAATGGCTTGACTGGGAATTGAACCCGATATCCTTCTGCACTTAACGAACAGCTTATGAAATGGCGCGCTAGCACATTGAGCTATTGCACACTTTATTAACTTCACATCTAGGAGCGACTTGTACTTTACTGTGTGGTGGTTTGAAAGAAAATTGTAATTCTTGACGATATTAATCCGCTTGGCTTTAAGCAATCGATTTTAAATCGTCAAACTTTTTAAGCCAAACGTTTATACAGAAATCGACTTCAAAATGTTGAACATACCCCATAATGTGGACTTTATCTCCGTCTTCTGACTAGAGGTATAGAATTAGTGATAAAGTCGGCATCCATTATAGCCTACGTTTTCAGATCCTTCATGCAAATTCACTTAATGATTCTCAAGAGCACAAAGTTAAACGACAAATTTATAATATTTTTCATATACTAAAAAAAATAAACATGACTTCAATCTCACTTCGGCATCTAGATTGGACCTTCCAACATTCGACTTTTATGACATTTGAGATTCATTGAAAAATCACAGAAACATCAATGTAAGGCGTGGCTGCTCGGTTTTGAATCCATATGAACTTAGCATAGGTGGTGCTTATTGGTCTTTTTTCCATTAACATTTAGGTTTCTTTCTCCACGCACAAGCAGAAAAGACGTTCCCGTCTTTCTAACAGAGATGTCAAAAAGCAGGTAAACTGCTTTACTGGTCAACCCTTTTTAAATTTTTGGCAATATGATATCAGTAGACCCGCCACCTTTTCAACTACCATATTGTACCTATCTGTGAACTGAACTGGACGATTTGACATTCTCCCTCCAACACACTAATCTCTCACATAAAGTGCTTATATCCTTTTTTATTATCTATTTTAATCTTATTCTTCCCACACATTCAACCCGAAACACGACAGCTGCTACACTAATAGCAATAAATTTAAAGAAAATGAATTGTCAAACAACAACAACCTCAAGATAGAGATAGAGAAAAATCATTTATTGCCGGTTGCTGTGTGTGTTCCTATGTCTCGTTGGCTTACAACAACAATTGGGCTGTTTAATATCCGGCTTGGAATTGCAGGATCAAGTACGAAATGAATTTTCAAACTTGATCAATTTTCTAGCTTGGTTAAAACTTTATGAATAATTCTATATTTTGGTCATACATGGCATTTTTTTTTTGTCTGTCACTTGCAATTGCTCACGACGTACGTTGACCCAGTTGGATCTTGGCCATTAAGTGAATTTGTGTAATTAATTTGGCGGCGCATTTTGAACGCTGCATGACTTCCTGTCGGTCTGCTCTCAGGCTCTAACACTTTTTCGGTTCACAGAAATGCAATTTGTACATTTTTGGACCCTGACACTTACCATATTGTTATCGAAGACCTGCATCTTGGCTGTTGCTACTATTGCGGATGTACAATGGATGTGTTACTCATTGACCTTTTAACCTTAACCACCACCAGCACACTCACTTTCACAGCGTGTTGCTTATTATGCAAACGGCAAGAAATCGTATTCAAAAATTTATATTCTCTCGAAATTTGCTTTTTATTTCTGATGATCGCGTGGCCTGGGCGCACTGAAACACGACGTGGCACTGAGGCAGCAGCCGCCTCGACCTGCAGCTGCCGAAATATTTGCCTCCGTCAGAGTCGCAGTCAGCGTCGCGGCTGACGTCGGCATCGGCTGTATTTCAAAATGCTTGCAACGGACGCAGCGCCGAAGATTTGTCGTTTTGATTTTTTTCAAAAATATATATCTGAGAGATACGCGCCTGTCTATACTCTATGTAGCGACTTGGGCGAGAGATACATATTCAGTTATTTCGATTTTGAAATACACATTTTTGGCTGCTCCAGACAGAGGTTCTTTTTTTACATTTGAATGGTATAATATAATTTGAATAAATATTTATGAGCCTGTGACCCAATGCGACTGCAATTGTTGTTGTGTTTTCGTTTTGGTATTGTTAATTTGCAAATTGCATTTTCGCTTTTTATTAAAGTGACAGTTTTTCCTACCATATCCAGGCTGGTCAGCAAACTGGCAAATTGCATAAATAAACCCACGATAAAAGGAAATGGACGAGTGTGTGTGGGTGGGTGGGTAAAAAAAAGCGTTGAAACCAAATGCCTGTTGGGCCATTGAGTAACATAAAGTTGGTCAACAAATTGATGATCAATTATGTAAATTCACATTCATTTGGGAGAGAGAGAGTACAAAAAATAGATTCTTGGCGAATGCGTCATGGTTACAACAAACATTTACAATGTTGCGGCAGCATATTGCCAGCAACATGTGACGTCACCCAGAGAGCTAAGATTTTTTCACAGCAAATTAAACTGTTGAATATGAATAAACTGCTATGTACGAATATGAAAGATTAAAAATCCTACAAAAATGTATCTCTCAGCCAAATATGAATATATACATGCCATCAAACTTATGAGAACATTCTACAACTAAAAATCAAAACTAACTTTGGCTGTGTCGCAGCTTGTATACCCTACAAGGCAAAAGAAATTCATTAGTTTTAAGATTTTGTCAAGTGCAATTTTTTTGAAATAATTTCAAAGTTTGAAAAGTCCATAAGGCCCTTTTTGGAAACAAGTATGCCCTTGGCAACATGTACGGAATAGTCGTCGTTAAAGCTTGAAATTCCGAGAGCGAAGAATCTGATAAACTACTACAAATTAATGTTTAAGCTGTAGCGAATTTGGACTCCGACTCTGTAAACTAGTCCCATTCGATTCTTAGTGCTGAGGTGGCAGTCGATGACTACTTGGGTTCAGAGTCTCGATTGCATGATCGATGACGGTCGATGACGATAAACTTAAACCTCACACTACTTTTTCGGTACTTTTAAATACGGAGACTCCACAACTGCTTGGGCATACAAAACGCTTCATTTATTACGCGTGTGGCCTCTAAAAACAAATTAGTCTGATAAAATCGTAGACAAAAAATGCCACAATACGTCCAACAAAAAGGCAAATTTGGGATTTTTAAGTTAATTCTAAACGCGTAATCCAGATGCGATTTGTTTAAAATAAAAATTGAAAAAATCACAAAAAAATGCAGAATAGGGAAATCCAGATGTTAAAGGTTTGATAAGACAAATACAGTTTGACTAATGTACAATTAGTACAAATTGCCAGAGCACTTATTTTCGATATTTGATTTGAAAATATATTAAAAATATTATAAGTTACTGATAATGAACAGATGGAAAATACAAAATGATTAACATGAACGTTTAATCAAAATGCAAAAAATAATATTCGTATCGAAAAATGAAATAAACTTTAATTGCTTCCAGGAGCTAAATACAATAACAACTACAGCAAAATATTTAAAATTTTTGAGTAACTTCGTACCGTGACTTTAAACAGAACACATGTGTTAATAAAAACTGTTAAATTTTCATCTGAATTAAGTGGCGAACTCCCTTCTGTTGGATGGAAGTGATGCAGTCTCGCAAAAGCAAAATACAAGTTTTTACGTTCTTAACCCTAACACTGCTCAACGAAGAAGGCAGCTCAAAAACTTTTGTTTTTTGGGACTAATGGGTCTCGGTCTCTGCTAGGCAAGTGTATCTTAATATCGCCAAAAAAGAAAGGTTATACAATTTCTTTACTATTGTCAGAAATAAAAAGATTCAAAACTAAGTGGAAATTTTGAAGTGGCGTTCATCTAGTACAAGTTACGCTTAGGAGTAAAGTTCTGTAAAGAACCGTAATAGAACCTTTAATCTGAACACTTAAATCCCATAATAGTAACATCCTCAAGTACCGGAACCGAAGTTTGCTTCTGGTTTAGTACCTATTAATAAGTTTACTCACAAAAATGTGGATAAACCAAAATTTGTTATGTAAAAAGCATCTCAAAATTTGCACTCCAAATTTGTCCATCAACTCTCGCACAGAAGTCAAGAATGTTAAAAGATAATTCGTTTTGCGAATATTTATGGCTTAATAATTTTTGAAATGGAAATGTGTTTTTTTTTTCTTTAACCATAATTTAGATGCATGTATTTCATTTGAATTTGTATTTTCAAACGTTGTTATTTTTTATATGTATAAATATTTATTTTTATCCATTTTGTATATCGTTTAATTTCAGTTTCATTATTTATTTAAAATGTCCGTTGAGCATAGAATTTGTTGACCGGCTACGTACATACTTTTGTCCCGCTGTTTGTTTGCTTTTCATATTTATTTTTTTGTGAAAGGCGGCTGCGTTGTCTGTCAACGTAGCCAAATTAACAACAATGTTTTAAAAATGGCCTGAAAATAGACTCATTCGGTGGTGCGTTTTTTTTCGTAAAAAGTGATTTATGCACTTGCCGGTTTGTGCCAAAAAACATAAAACGCTTCCCAGCCATACCGGAGAGCCATCAATCAACACGCAGGCAATTATTAATTCAAAATTCTCCAACCTCACAATTGTCACCTAAAACATGCCGGCAAAGGGAAAGAAGAAAAAGGTCAAGGATGTGGACTGGGCGGATGAGGAGCATTTTAGTAAAGAGCGTTCCATAATCTACATAGAGCATACCCAAGAGTGTCCCATCTTTCAGACCAAGGCCGAGGAATGCGGTACGTTCCTGCAGGAACGTATACCGGAGCGTCAATTTCAGTTGGTAAGAAACAAGAATGGCAAGCTGGTGCCTCGCGATGGAGCCTTCGAGATTGGATTCTCGCAAAATGCACGCACCTCGGTGCATGACCTGTGGTCGGGTCTGGATAGAGGACCACCGCGCAGGGATAAGTTCCCAGTTAGCTTTGAGTTGATTGTGCCGGATGTTCAACGTATTTTAAAGAAATTCTATCCCGACAAACCGGTGGGCCTTAACGATGAGGATGAGGAGCAGGAAATGTAAGGCTGATTAAATATTTTTGGAATAATAAAAGCTGAATGCCTCTGACATGACTAAACCATGTGAGCGATTAGTGTTAATTGGTCTCATTGTTGTTTCACCGGCAGCTGCTTTGTGTTTTGACAGCTCTTTTGAAAAGCCAAATAATTAACACACACACACACACACAGGGAAATAAACGTACAGCTTAAGTGAAATTTGAGGGGAAGCCAACATTGTTGTACCCCTTTGCTTTGTCCACTTTTACTGAATGGCTTTCTCCAGCTCTCCAGCGAACAGTTAACGCAAGAATTAGGCGTGAGTGAGAACTAATAGAGGAAAAAGCGAAATAATCGAACTAGAATTAAGCATCCAGAAAACGCACATCTTTGGCTAAAGAAAATATCAAACTAATTTTGAACGTTTTCCATACCTGTTTCGAACGATCGTAATCACAACTTTTACTGCCACAGACTCAGCAAGGCAGGGTTCGTTGCAAATTGCATGTACCCTTTAAAACATGGTGGATTAACCCGACGTCCCTTTGTCTAGCAACACGACTTGACACTGTTGACAAAACAAATAACCAAATGCAATTTCAATATATACAACACAATCGAAACGGAGAGGTGGGTGGGGCTCAAAAACTATTTGATAACAAAATGACAAACAAAAATATACAAATAAAGAGAAAAAAAATCGAACACTAACCCAAATCTATGGTAAATAAATTAGAAAATTTCCAGGCAACCCAAAATACAATGGGGTAAATATGAAATATAAATAATATATGCAAATTTAAATTAAAATTAAGCTCTTTAAAGGAGGGGTTGGTTCCACAAAAAAGCTTTATCTTCTAAAGTATTTCGAATTTCAAAAAGGGCGGTATCCACATATCCAAGCTATAAAAATGCAAAAAAAAATGGAAACAAAATTTTTGCACTTGGAGAATCCCCCAAAGGTTTAATTTCTCATCTTTTAAATAGCTGATATGTGTCAAATGATGTAACAATAAACTCAGCTTTTTGTAGTAGATAAGAAATTGGCCATAAATCTGAATTTTTATTAACTTATATCAGAAAATTAAAGTTTTAAGAAATTTCAAAAATTTAGAAAAATTTCTGTACTAAGTAAATTTTTTTCTGAAATTTATTAAAGTGAATTTTAAATAATATTGGGGGAATTTCTGATTTTTAGTGTTGTTTTTGGATAATTTATTGTTTGCGCGAAAAAATTTTAAGGCATTTCCAGCACTCTGGAAAATTTTGTATTTTCAAAAAAAGGTAAAAGATGCACAAAACTGTTCCTAATCACTATGAATACTTTTAAAAATAAAATTTTTGAATTTTTTTATTTCATAATTGAAAAAGAAATGAACCAAAAATCTGATTTTTAGACAACGTCTTATCTCAAAAATTGTTTTTGGTGTCTCCAACCCATCTAAATTTTAAGTTTAGTACTGACAAAATATATCGTGTTTTTAATTCCATTTATTCTTTTTGAATGAAACAAATGAACCCACACTTTTTCTCAACTTCAAAAGGTTCTGAATGCCAGAAACAATCAATGCCAGAGTGAAAATTGAGGATTGGTATGTGCATCAGGCTTGTTTTTTTATACCCGGACATTACTGTTTGGCTTGTTGGCTGATACTTTATGTTTGCCTTTTTAAAAAATTTTTTAATCGCTATGCTTTGAAGAGTTTTTTCCTAATCTGGATTTGCATATGGCCGAACGTTATTGCAAAATATACTTCTCCATTGAACAAGTCAAAACCGACATTTTTTGCAAAGTGGTAATAAGTAAGGAGACTCAGACATTAAACTGCAAAAGGCTTAAAAAAATTAATATTTGTTACAAAAGTAAAAGTGGCTAAAAAGTGGCTGAGAACCTCCGATTGAAACGCCCCTAAATAATAATATTCAAAGATATTTTTATATGAAATTTCTACATAATTCTAGGGCTTTATAAAAAGCCTTAAGCCAAAATTTAGCACTCCTAAAAATTTCTTTCCTTACTTTCGCAAAAAAACACTGAAATCAACAGCAACGTGCCAAAGAGTTTCAAATTATATGAAATCTTCTGTCCTTTCATTTTGCTTTGCATAAAAATAGACCTTTAATTCAAGAACAAAATGTAATTGGTATCTCAAGGTTACTATTTTGAAAAAGTAAAACGGGTTAAACCCCGGCGTAAAACTTAAAGTTTGTTTTAACGAAAAGAACAAATGAACCAAATGTTCGACTGTACAGTTTCGAATGCGGACCTTCAACCAAAGTAGCTGAACTTATGAGTTCCAGAAAATAGTGGAAAACTATTATAAAGATCTAAGAAACTATGTCCACCAGCTTAGGAATCGGTTGGCGAAGCGAGACTTAGACTTTACGACAGATATTTAAGAGGAAATTTCTTTTTTTCTGGTAACACTTCACTCAAAGGCCCTAACCTCGCACATAGTTTCGACTGTCCATTACTTAACGTGTCTTTAAACTTTCGTTAAAGTGTTGGCAATTACATCTGCCCTTCCATTATCACATTTCTGCGGCTTAAAAACTTTTTGTGAAGGGTGAACTCAAAATATTTCCATTGTGCAGCTAGAGGGCGGGTTTATGCTGAGGCCACACACACACAGACCCTACTAAGCCATAAAAATTCAAAACCAAATTACAATGTTGCTGCAACAACAATAACGAAAAAAGGACAAAAACAAAAGCCAGTGCAGTCAGTGGCAGATCCCAACTTTCAACTCCCAAAACTTGCCCCCGGCCCCCCCCCATCCATTTCCCAAAGGGTTGGCAACAATTTGAACAATAAAACTGCAACGAACAAGTTGCATACTGGTGGAGGGGGAGGGGAAATAAGGGAAGGAACTATGTAGTACACGACTAACAATCTGTTGGGTGGGCAACTGCCAGATTGGTGTCACTTGGCCGGATCAACATGCAAATTAGGCTGGCAGAAAGCAGATGGCTTTTTGATTGGCTGTCATGATAACCAAAACAATGTTTATTGTATGCCGTGTAGGGGAGGGGGTGGGTGGGAAGTTAAATTAAATTTGCAACAGCCGCTCGTGTTCAGGCACATCATTAATATTAATAATATAAAAAGCCTGACCAGCCACCGATGTCAGCCAAAAATAACAGCGAGAGGAATTTGAACAAAAAAGAGGCCAAAGTGATTTCCACACACATTTCTTATGACTCGCGTTCACTTCACACACAAAGAAATGTCACGACAAGAGATATTTTAATGATGCCAACAACCGGCAGCAGCAGTAAACAACTTGAGGAATGGGAAATGGGTTAATGTCCAGTGCACACAATGGCCCTGGAATTGCAACTGTCAGCTCCAAATCGAAGGCGAATTTCGTACAAGGACAAAGCAGAACGGAACGATTGCCAAAACCCCAAAGAAAATTTTAATGCAAACAGACCGAAACATTTTACATTAGTGTGGTTTTTCATTTCCCCCATTTCATTGCAGGGCAGAAAGAATTTATTTTTAGGCAAACTGGAAAGTTTGGGGACTCTTTTTTAGTGGGCGTTTTTTTCTCTTTTTTTTTGGCAAGATGTTTGGCAGTCGTTCATTTGGTGAAGTAAAAATATTTTAGAAAAACCAAAAAACGAAATAGATTTTGAAAATGCATTAAAAAATTGTCAATTATTCAAAAAGCGAGCGAGTAGCTTTTTACCGCAGCATCAGGTCGATTATGTGTGTTACTCGATGCAAAATACTCGATGCTAGATACTCAGGTGCACTCGATTCTTAGTACCCGATGCTTAGCACTTGATACACAAGACTTGATGCTCAGTATTCGATACTTAGTTCTCGATACTGTGCACTTGATACCAAGTACTGCGTTCTGGATACTTCGTCGTACTCGATACACGATACTCAATACTGAGTACTTGATACTTAGAACTCAGTACTTAGTACTCGACACTCAGCGCACGATACTCAGTACTAGGGATGTCGAAAATATTATCGAAATATCGATATGTTTGCCCAAAATTACGATTATGATTATCGCATATTTTTCCGAGGCGATGTATCGGAAATCGAATATTTTTGGTGATATTTTTCGGGGTTATTTTTGTTTTAGCCTTCGGTCACACTGTTGCGAATAACTGTTTCTCGTGCTCTGGACATGTAAAGCAAAATGTTTAAAAGTAATTTTATTAAAGTTGATACACAGAAATCGCAGTACAAACTGTGCAATAAAGTAGCAACTCAACAAATATATAGGTGAACTTCATCGCAAAGCAGGTGCTTGGAGATACTTGGTTGAAATGCAGCCCTACTCAGCACACGATTCTGGGTACTGGATACTCAGCTGTACTCGATATCAGTACCCGATGCTTGGTACTTAATACTCATTAAAACGACACACTCGATACTCAGTACTCAATACACAGTACTCGATACCCAGTACTCGATACTTAATACTCGACGCTAGATAGCTTCGCTCTAAAAAATAATCACAAAGTGAAATTAGATTTTTATGCCTATACCCAAATGTGTTCTCCGTATTGTTATAATTGAAACATATTCCCAATGATTTTCACTTTTCATTGCCCATTTATATTAGCCTTCGTCTGAACTCATTAACCAAATTTAATTCATTGTATTTGTTGCCGCTCTCTGGTTTTCGGCCCCTTAAGCTGGATCTTTGGGAATTTTGCGCAAATATTTTGTAAACAAACAGGTGTCATAAATTTTAATTAGCCTTGGCCAAAAACGAAACTAATTTTGTGGCAAAAGCCAACGCTCTTCTGCCATAAAAACGGGACTATCGCGTGGGCCCTGCGGGTGTGTCTTGAGTCAACCAGGAGAGAGCCAACAACCATGGACATAACTCATGCGTGGTGGTTGAAACAAAACTGTGTTTTCTGGCTGCCTATTTACGTTTAATTACTTTGCCTTTTTCCATGTTGTTTATTGGCTTTCTCGTATTTGTCTATGTGCCACGTTTCGCTGGAAGTCATCATCATCATCAGGAGCAGCGGGAGTAGGCGTAATACATACATACAGACATCTAGGACCGTTGCTTCTTGGCTTATTCATTAACGACCTTCCTTCCGTCATTTTAAATTCTCACGTGTTGATGTAGGCAGACGATGTTAAAATTTGTATGCAGCTAACAGACGCCGATTCACATTCTCTTTTACAAAATGACATTAACCACCTTCAATCTTGGTGCATCAACAACTTGCTGCACCTCAACCACTCTAAATGTAGTGTCATGTCTTTCTATCGCTCTGCCCCATTTATGGGCAACTATTCTCTTGGCCCGCACAATCTCAAGCGTATACACGCGGTAACAGACCTTGGCGTATTATTTGGCCATAATATGAACTTTTCCGATCACATTGGGACTATCGTTAGCAAAGCCAAGGGGGTGTTTGCTTTTGTTAAACGTTGGTCTAAGGAATTTGATGACCCATACACCACTAAGCTTCTTTTACATCTCACTTGTCCGACCTATACTTGAGTACTGCACATGCGTATGGTCACCACAGTATGCAACATACCTGGGACTTATTGAGTCGGTGCAGAAGCAATTTCTCCTGTTCGCCTTACGTGGACTTAACTGGGAACAACACCGTCGCCTGCCATCGTATGTGGACAGACTCCGTCTATTAAGTCTACCGTCCTTGCAAGGTCGTAGAATCTGTCATGGAGTTATGTTCCTTCATAAACTAATAAGTGGCCATATTGACTCTTGTTTTCTACTGAGCCAAATTAAATTTTCGATCCCACCTAGATCTACAAGACAGTTCCGACCAATTTTCTTAAATACAAGTAGATCTAATTTCGAATCTCATGACCCGTTTCGAATCATATGCATGTTATATAACGATTTGTACCGTTTGTTAGTTTCTGAGGGTTCGATGTCGGTAAATGTATTTAATATTTTGTCGCACTTATATTCTCAGCAATTGTAAATCTTTGCCTCCGCCCACTTGATGTGAGTCGGAGCATATCATTTAAAATTTCTTCTAGTTTCGGTGGAGGATTAATTGGGATTAGTCAGTTTTCTTCTTTTTCTCTCTTAATTATTATGTTGACAGCTAAATTTGTCAACTCTCTTAAATGAATACAAAACACACATACCAGACAGGACTGCACATCCACAGATTTGATTCACTTTCTGGAACACAATCCACGAGAATGATCATTGTACCAGCTGGTAGGCCATCTTTGGCAGGATATGGCTATATCAACTCAGCACGTCATGCAGATCAAGAATTTATGTACAATGTGGTCGGTGATGATTCCTTCTATGCGTTGCAAACTTCTGGTCAAAATTGTAATACACTTTACATAACATATACATACAGCTCTGCTCCGGCTTTCACTTACTTTTGCGATTTGCTATTTCAACAAATTCGTACGAATTCAATTATAAGTGCTCCCAAATTCGCAACTTTTTGTTATCGATTCTGTTTCAATCTCAATTCGTTTTGCAACACTTCACGTGGCAAAAGCTGTTTCGACAAACTTATTGGTTATCGCCCTAGCCAAATCGCAATTTGTTTATGTCAAAAGGTAGGAAAAAATATTGTTTAAGACAAGAATTTATTTCAAATTGTATAAGAAAGTCCACAAAAACCATTTCATAGAAGAAAGCAGATCTTATTTCCAGCAACATATCCCCTTTAAATTTATAATTCACGGACTCATACGTTGCCGGTTTTATATCAGCCAAATTTTGCGATTTGCGAATTTCGGAGCAACTACTTTTGCGATTTAGCGACGAAATCGTAAAATTATTACGAAAGCGAATATGGGAGCGTGGCCTATAGAACAGCATTTCCACAGATTGAATTGAATTGATCCACAGGATTTTACACCTTCAGTCCTTTGTCAAACCTTCCTTCACGGACATTAAATAACTTAATTTAATTTGAACTTACTCAGTGGTTCGGTTCACCCATATCGACGACGTTGGTTGCTCGTCCATCGGCACATCCATTTCTGTGGGATCCTTCACTATTGGTGCCATCTCCATGGGCACATCCTAGACATCGTGGCTATTCTGGCCATCCGGGTCCTGCATGCCCTGCACTTCCTGATCTTCAATTGCCATGCTTGTTCGCGGTAATATCTTTTTTTATTCAATGCAGAGCGGAGCGCCTCATAAATTATTGCACAGGATTTGAGGACTTAAGAGATTTTCTCAAAAGAGACATTAGCAACGAACCGTATGAGTGCGATCGATGCCATGAGGCGTATGCTAGGGAAGCAGAGTTGGAAGAACACAAAAAAAAAACATTTAAGGGAAGGGGAATTCAGTTGCTGGGAGTGCGGAAGGGCATATCACACAGAAGACCTATTAAAAATTCATCTTCGCACTCATACTGGAGAGCGTCCCTAAAAGTGCGCCCAGTGCTCAAAAGCCTTTAGCAGTAGTTGCCCGTAAGGATGAAGTATAAAAGGATAATTTGGAAAGGAAAAAAAGATAAAATTTCGACCCTATGCGGCAGCTGCTCTTGGTGGACATGGTGGTGGCTATGACTACTGATTTTAATCAAATCAAAAATTAATTTCACGCTTTTAACATTGCCCTAGACCGTAAAACTAGCTAACTAGGCCCTCAAATATTGTTTTGTTTATCAATAAAGTGTAAAGTTTAACAACCTTTTCTTTCTTACGTGCACGTTCTCAAGTGCTGTTAGTTTTCTTAACGCCCAGCTTTGTCGACTTTTGATTTACCGTTATTATAACTAAATTTCAATTTAGAGTAGAGACCGATGATGATTATTTTATTTAGAATTAGTAAGAAAACATATTTTATTTATAAATTTAAGCATAAATATATCAATTATAACAACATGAAAAAGGAAATCGGTTTACTCCACCTGTCTGTCCACCTCTTGTTGGACAACTAGATGTCCTATCATGTACATACTTAAAGCAAGGCCATGCCATTTATAACACTTATACGATCCATCGAATAAAAGTTTTCTTGTCAAAGCAGAAATGTACGATAGACGCTTTTAATTGTTGCCTACTCCACCGCAGTTACTATATTCAGCACCCTATGATTTCTCCTGTTCGCAATAATAATAAAGTATCAAAGTGAGGAAACCAATACTGAGGGAATTCAGAATACCCAACCTTCAAAAAAGGATTTGGAGCTATTGAAATTGAAAAGAATTTGCAGCATACATTGTACAAGCTACAAAACACATAAATTGTTAAATTAATGTTTTTCTACAAACTTAATTCAGAATGCAAAAATTACGCTACCTCTTTAACAACCACGCCTTTAATAAAAAGTACTAGATTTTCTCAATACTAGTGTTAAGTTTCCATATTTTTATTATCTTTTCATTCTCAAATAATCTGATAATTATGCTAAAGAATTTTCAAGTTGACATCTTCCATTGATAAGGCCTACTAATTTGCGATAAAATAAAAAGGTGAATACAGTTTCCAATATTTTTTAACATCACAACTTTTATACAAGATACTCCAGAGAATAACACCGCCTTGCGAGGAGAACTTTTCCTCCCCCGGCTTTCTTTTATTGACTGGGTAGGACGTAGTTGTCTATAGGCAATCTAGGCCGAAAGTTTTTCACTTATTTTTACTTTTCAATTACGCTCTTTTATGCGTACCGGCTCTGAAAATTTAAATATACATAATAAGTTTAAAAGGCAGCGGTAGAGCAATTCGACTGATACGACTTGGCATTCTTATCAACACATAAACAAAACAAGAGCACTAAAGCCTCCGCTAAAGCTATGGCAACAGACGTTGGTGAAATGGGCCTCAACAGTTGCCTGACCTTTTCCCCAGGCCCTAACAGAGCTCGCTTAATTAACGTGTGACAAATGCAATCTGCAGCCCGGCTGAGCGTGCAATCCAATCATCGAGGAGGCCTCATTAAAATGGGATTTAGTCGAAGTTCCTACTGGGCGATAAAACAAATGCCAAAGCCTAAAATGGCAGCAGCTGGCATTTGCTTTGTTTCCTCGTGTAATAAATGGCCCTTAAAGCCTGCTGCAATTTGTTGCACACCCACAACGAGTGTGAAACGAGTGTGGCAAATTGGAGATGCGGTGAAGCCGGAAGTGGCCACCGGCAGCACACGTGCTTTTTGAATTGACCTTTCCCGTAAGTGGGTGTGTGTACGTGTTTGTGTAGGCTCAGGACATTCGATTTGCCAGTGAAAACTAAGCTGGGACTAGTTAAGTGAGGGAGCTGGTTTATGGACTAGAATGGGCAGGCTTTAGCAGGCACTTAATAGAGAGCTGAAATTGCTAGACCACCAAATTTGTCCATCCTAATTTTTTAGGAAGCTGCACAAAACTTTTAATTGAAAATTAACAGAAGGATCGGGAATAAGGACTATCTAATGCGGGCTATAAGGTGGATGCGCCTCAGTTCCCAATTCAGCTGATATAATTTTTGACAAGTGACCAAAAATGATGAAAAAGGACACCTTTACAGTGCACTTCCAAAACTGATAGTTTCAATCCGTGACAGCAGCTGAACGTGAACAATATCATTATTTCAGTTTCACCGAACAGTCAGCATTAGCATTCTCTGGTGAATATCAGAACCGGACCCCATAGCTTGCATAGCTTTTGTTTGACGTTATTGGAAAACAACCCATTTCGCAACCCATAAAGCGCATTGTTTCTCTTATGTTTCAACATACGGTACCGGTTCCCAACTAAAGAACTTGTTCCCAAATGCAAGTAGTAGATGAAACGTTAAGCTTCTCGGCCAGCTCTCGTTCTTTTCACGTCGGTTGTCAATATTTATTACCTTGATTTTATTGTCATCCGACTCCCAAGGGTAGGCTATCGCTTGGTGCGTATTAACTAAATACGTTTGCTATCATTGTATGCGATACATTGATTTGTATGTTTGTCATCCGCCTCCAAGGATCGGCCAGTGCATCGTGCGTTTTATCAAAACAAGCTGTGTCATCAAAAGAAGCGTCCGAACTCATTCCGAGAGTTCAGAGAGGTCACCATCCGGTTTTTGTGATGGTTTGATGGGGAGTCGCCTATAATGGGGTCACCAAGCTCCATTTTTGTCAAAACTTCGGCGAAAGTGTTTCAATTCGACCTTTTGAAAAAGGCTGTGAAGCCTCTCAACACGACATTATTTGAAAACAAGCCATGGTTCTTTCAACAAGACACCGCTCCAGCTAACAAGGCAAAATCGACTCAAACATGGCTTTAAAACCATTTACCGAACTTCGTTTCTACGGATGATTGGCCTGCTGGTAGCCCAGACCTGAATCCATTGGACTACAAACTGTGATCCCTTCTCGAGGCTATGGCTTTCTCTACTCGACACCCAAATATTGAGTCTTTGAAGTTGATGAGTGGCCAGAGAGACTTCGGCGTTGCTGGAAGGCACAAGGCGGCCATTTCGAATAAGTTGTTCTATGATTTGTAGCCATTGAGTGATAGATTAAAGAGTAGAAATATGTTTTAAAAATCTTCATTCGTGTTTAATTTTATTGTACCAAAACTATTGCATATCTACACAGAGAAAAATATCACGTTCTAAAATCGCAACGAAATGTTCATGATTTTGGTCTGTTTTTTCTCCGTTCATAAAACCTGAACGGTAGTCATGAAATGCGAAAAGTGTTCGTGAAAATATAAATATTTTAGTTTTTTATGTTTTCAATTCTTATTAACATTTATTTATATCATAGGACCAGAGTGCATTGTACAAAAATATAGACAATGTTAAAAATACTTTAAAAATAAAATTAATAAAAAAAAAAACACGACACGACGGGGATTTAAAACCTCGCCTTCCGCGCGCGTAAGCGAATGCCTTACCGCTGGGCTACAGGGCTTGGAGCTGCCGGACAGTCTCAATGCTTACTTAAGCACTTCATTCTTAAGCATTCATTTTTTAATGTAATTTTGTCGCTGTCTCGCGCGTGAGCTGGATGGTCGTGGTGGTTAAAACGACGTCGTTCGTTCAGTCTCTTCGAGGTCCTGAGTTCAAGTCCCAGACTAGGTGAAGCAAGGAAAATTTTCAAAATAATAATTTTAATAAAATTTAGCTACAGCTTAGAAAAGGTTGTGGTTGTTGGAACGCGGTGGGTGGTGTGGTGGTTGGTGGTGGTCCGTCCCTTCCTTCCTTCCCCCGCCCTTCCCGAGTAAAAAAACCAACCTGGAGGAGGAGACTTCTCCACATTCTTCATTCATATTCATGGTTAATATTTTTGTTTTCTGGATCTTCTTAGTCGGCGGCAAAGCGTGAACATAATGTTCTTGAAACGAGCACATTATGTTTATAAGACAAGCCCTAACCGTTTATGTGTGAGAACAAAATGTTCATAGCATAATGTGAACGAATGTTCATGAATATCGAAAAAGCGTGCTAAGCAGACTATCGTCAACAAATATTTTCTATTTCTGTGTAGGTATTATCTATATCAATCATCTAATGGTTTTTTTGAGTTTTTTAAAGGTAAATTTCACCAGGCAACAAAATTAGACTTTTTCCAGTATTTTTTTTCACGTAAAAACGTTTTTTGTTGACTGGACTCCATACTTTTGATTTGACTCTCTGTAATATTATGGCAAAATAGTACTCCTTAACTTTAAAAAAGCTATCCCAAACCATTCTACGATTTTTTTCAATGATGATAAACTAGTTTTAGTAAGAAAAACTTTTTTTTGTTCAATGCAAGCTACTCCAAACCTTGTACTAATACGTTTTTTACACTTTTTCATAATTCCAAAAAGCTTGATGAAAATCGATCAACTATATAGTGTAGCTTTAATAGAAGAGAAAGTCTTAGTTGGAAAATCTGTTTTGGTTTTAATGCTATAGCTTTCAAACTTAATATTTAATAATTTTATATGCTTCCACATAATTCTGATAAGATTGATCAAAATCGGATGAATAAAGAAGATAGCTGCTATAGAAACGATCGGACGAAAAAGTAGTTCTAGTGAGAAAAACATTTTTGTTTTCAATGTTGGCGTCTTTAAGCTTTCCAGTTATAAATATTCTCCTAGGAGGAACATTCGTTCCCGTCCCGATCCCAAACCCAAATACTCAATTCAAACCATCATTCAATTCTCTTCTCTTAAACCTTTCTTGAGTGAGTAATAAGTCGTTCGACCCATGTTCTATTCCAGCGGTGGGCACGCCATTGGTCCATGCTTTCGGTTTGATGTTCTCTAAAATGACAAAACGCATTTAATTTTATACTGACTGAGGCTTCTGTTTTATTGAATTTTACATATACTTTTGTTTGTTATTTTTCATATATATGTATATATCATTTGTTGTATATATATATATATATAGAGAGAGATTTATGTTGGTAATACATTTTCGTTTTTGCTTCATTCCAATTTTTTCATTATTAATATTTGTTGTTTTTCTCGAACTCGAATGCAGTTACAACTTGTAGGTTTAATGTATAATATTTATATATATATGTATATATATATATATAGAATCATAGGCAGACATAATTTTTTGTTTGTTTTGTTTATTTGCATAATTTATAGCTTACACACACAGATGTAAGTCATTTGCTGCTCGTTCTCGATGCTTCCTCACATTTACATTATACATTTATAACCATAATAATTTACAAGTTAAATGGCTTAGAAATTAATAGTAGGTTCTCCTCTCTCTGTGTGTGTGTGTGTGTGTGTGTGGGTTACCATAATTAAAGTTAAAAACAATTTGTCGTTTTATTTGATTGGCCTATTTACACAGCGAAAAATGTGTGGTTTACTTTTGGTGATTTTGTATTTACAGTTTGTAAGCTGCATAGATTTCATTTGCAGACTCTTGTTTTCCATTTTCAAAATTAGAGGATAAACCATAAATGTCATTTCAAGTTGAATAATTGTTAACATTAATTGATTTTCAAGAACAATCATTAAGAATACGAATACTTGTTTTGTGGGTGCATTAAAAATAGTGCAAAAATACAATTTGTCAAAAACTTTTTGGTGCATACTTTGAGGCGGTGCATTTAAATCACAACATTTACAATTTTAAGTGCATTTGAGTGTGTGTGTGTGTGTGTGTGTGAGGGGGGAGGGGGTGTGTGAGTATTCTGCTCAAAAGTTTCAGTTAGAGGACGGATTGCTTTCAAGCTGATTGTGTATTGGTGTAAGGAGGTGCGTATGCGTATGTGTGTGTGAGTGTGCCTATGCTTGCTTAGACAACATTATGCTTTTCGTTTTGTTAAGGTACTTGTGACTACTTATGCTTAGAGTTCGAAAATTGTTTTGATTCATTGGAGAATTTTTGGCTTTCAAAGTTCAAAGTTTTGTCCGCTAAGTATCCTGTGTGGTCTGTGTGGTGCCGTGGAAGACTCTACTTAATGGGCGCCCAGTTTTGTTAAGATCTTAGCAAAAACTGCTAAATCAACTATTAACACAATGTTTTTTTTTTTTGCTTTTAATTAATTAAAGGCTAATACAAATTCAGGTTTTGTTTGTGGGGTAAGTGCAATTGTGGTGCAGTTTACGTACATTTACATATAAATAGTTTAAAAACATTTGTTTTGGTTTTGTTTATCACATAAAAAGTGCAGTAAGTGCAAAAATTGTTTGTGTTTTTTTTGGTTAATGCTAATTGTGTGTGTGTATGTTTTTTTTTCGGGACTCTAATTATTTAAATTGCAAATTATTTATTTATTTTTTGTGGAATTGCAATTTTAATGCTTGGCATAAATATTTGAGAGGCGGCAATTAAGTTATGATTTAGGGTGGACAAATTAAATGCAATTAAAACGAAATAAACCAGAAAGTCATCAAAATAAAAAATTCCATGTCCTAGTTTTCTATGCTTAGCCAGTTAATTGTAGCATAGAGTTTAAGCTTTATTTTGAATTAAGGTTATAGTCCATTTGCTTTCTTTTAAAGTTCCTTCAGCACAAATTCTAAAATCAAGTTCTCTACAAATACAGTAGGTTCAATCCTTTTTTTATTTATACCCTAACTAATATTTGAGCTTTCTGTATGACAGGGCTAATGTAGCAGAGCAAGTATTAACAATGGGTGCTCGTTGATCCACAATATTTTATTTACATAAGTGAATTCAAATTTACGTTATTTTCTCTACGATTTCAATTTTAATTATTTTCCAATTTTAATCATTTATTGTTCAATAGAAAGTTTTGATGTCTGATCAGGAATCGGGAAACAATTATAAGTCTATTTTTTTTGAGCTTTTCAACATCTTAAATAAGAAGGCCAAAACTTCTTGAAGAGAAGGTTTATTAGATCGAAAGCTCAAATCGGTCTCCCGTTTGCCTTTGCCTTTGCCCGCCACATTGTATAGAGGTAGAGGAGAGAAACACTTTCAAATGGTCTTCTTCGTATGTATGCACCACTATACTGAAAACGTGTGCAGTCGGCTAACAATATGATTGTATGCCGGTGCCGGTCAAATGGAGAGGACAGAAAAGTGTGCTTGTGTTGGTGAACAGGAGAGCTCTCACCAGATAGACTAAAGCCGTCTTATTTGCAATTCAGTGTTCACTGGTTCACTACCTGTATGCTCCTGATACACAATCGTGCCCAGAATGAGCTTACGGCGTACACAAAATATATTTTAAGCAAGAACAACTACAAGAAATAGAAAGAGAAACCCGATCTTTGTTTGTGTGAGTGTGTGTGCCGCCGGGAATAGCGAAAATCACGCTGCCATATACACTCATTTTCTTCATCTGATTGCTGTTATTCGATAAATGTATTTTTTTAAATGTATGATTTCGTTCGATTCTTCTAGAGCAGGCTGTGGGCAACCCTGATAACATCGTTTAAATAATGGCCTATAACGAGGGCAGCTGCATAATCCCCAAATAAATTTTTGTTTGGTTTTTGCTCCGGGGGTCCAAACCGTTGTTTTTAAAAAAAAAAATCAAAATAATAATTTATGTTATTTTTCTCCATATATAAATATTTTTTTTTTTTTTCATTTTTTTTGAAATAGAACTTAAATTAGGTTTAAAAGAGGATAACAACTTAAATAGATATACAGAAAGTATTGCTATTACTCTTCCATAAAAAATATTTGGAAAGATAAAATGCCAGAAACGAAAAAGCTGCAGAGTTTAAGCCACCGCATTAGTTTTATTGAGTTGGCAGAAAGAAGTTGGGCTTAAGCTCTCTTTTATCTCCCTGGGCTTGCTGCAACGGCAGCGGCAGAGTAAAAAACTCAAAGCAAAAACGACAATTTTTTGAAAGCTTGGAAGAATATTTTCTCAGCTGCCAGTGGCAACTTTTCTGCTCACATAGCCAACACCTGGCTCAAAAGCATTTCAAAATCTGTGGAGCTCAGAGCAAGAGCTACTTTATTTCTGTTGTGTGTTTATTATGGCATTACTGCATATATTGTGTTTGATTCAACATAGATTAAGGCCGAAACAAATGTCGTACGAACCTTGCAATGAAATATTTATTCAACTTTCAATTTGTTTACACTGAAGTATGCTTCTACAAGTGTATGTATCAAGTCTGCAAACCGGTCCTGAACCGAACTCCTCAGCTAGTATAGGTGAAAAGCTCCTTGAAGATAACATGCTTATAAACTTAAAATTACCAGTTCTCAAAAGTTGTAAATGTCAGCTAATAAATTTGATAACTAAAGTTAGATGAAATCTACAATATTCAGGCCTGTTCTCGTTTCCGAATTCGATTGATCGGAATTAGTAAGAGGTGTGATATCTAAGAGACGATTAAAGAATTTGGGCAAATCTTTTTGTCTTTGAGGGTCGAATGAAGCTAAATATGATTTTAAAGTTAAAAGCCGATAAACACATTCGGTTTTTGGAAGCGAGTACATTTAACAATTCCGATTCCGCATGATTTGATCGGAATCGAAAACGGGAACAGGCCTGATTATTTAAAACGAGGAAGCAAAGTTGAAAAAGCTCGCTTCAACGGTAAGCAATTTCGACCAAATTTCGCAGCCAAGCTTAAAAACAAGTAATATTAACCATGATCAATGTTAAGAGCGCTAATATTGAAAACAAAAAAACCCATTTTCCGACCGATCGTTTCTGTGGCAGCTATCCGTCAGTCATGCGATCCCGGCGGTTCCGACATATTAGCAGCGGACGGACAAAGCTCAATCAACTCAGTTCGTCATGCTGATCAAGAATATATATACTTTATGTGTTGCAAAACTTCTGGTCAAAATTATAATACACTTTTCACTTATATATATTCCCCAATGGATTAAAAATGGAAAACTTATCAAAAACTTTGGAGCCTCTTCGCGCCCTTTAAAAAATAACATTTTCATCTTATTTTTTGTTCACGTGAAATAAACACCATAAACTTTCGAGATCAAGGCGAGACCGTATGACCTTACATTTTTTATGCAAAAAAATAAGGGGGTATCGAAGTGGGAAATTCTCTACCGAAATTGAATTTGGCTATTTGCTATTTGCAAAGTCGAGATTCTCTGGAAAATGGCATAGCTGATGCCCGTAGCAGTGAAAGTGAAGAATGTACCCAAAGCGGGCCACAACTGCGTATTATGAAACTCTAATGTAATTTCTCCTTGTGGTTTTTCCTTTCAAATACTCGTAATTTACCCCCCTTCAGGGATACAAACAATTGGTTCTAGCACTTTGCATGCAAAATTGTTATATGTATTATTTATTTAATCTTGTAATCTCATATCGCGGGGCGTGGATTGAAGTTTAATTTTAATAAAAATGGCATTGAATTGCATCAGTGGCTCCGGTTGTTCATGCATTGAGTGCAGCTTTTCTTCTTCATTTGGTGGTCGTTTTTTGTGGTCTATAATAAAAAGCTGCCCCGAATCAATGACACACAACACCTGATGCCCATTGAAGACCACTTTTTACCCCTTGCCGCCCCACCATACAATGAAGGCGTGGTTAATCTTGCATGCAGCCTCCAATGGTGTTGAAACCAGATTTGCTTGCCTAACAAACTTTTCAACATTGTTTTCGTCACACTTAGCAAACTACAAATTGTGGATTAAATATGGATAAACATCAAAATCAAATTGTGTCAATGCCGACGCTTTTGTGCTCAGCAAGTGCATATTTTTCTATATATAATCGGTATATATATATATATATCTAAGTAATATTTGTTCATGTTGCTAAACTGCTCAGCTATTCAAATGCCCTTCAAAAAATTCAATTTGCTTAATTGATTCGTTCCCAAAATTGCCATCTAAATGTGCTCGTTTCCTTGGAAAGTGACCTGCGGCTGTTCTAACATTCACCTACAAGTAAGTACACACACACAGTACGTATATATATATAATAAGTTTACGCTCGTCCTTAAATGTTAATATGCTTAAATAATGGAAAGTTGTTTCAGTTTTGTTTTTTTTTTTTTTTTTTTTTTTTACCTGAACAATGTTGAAAAGTTTAGCTAATTTTGAAGGAGGGAAATCTCTTAAAAGCCAACCACTCAGAATACCTTGAAATTAAAACTTAGACTGTTGCAGCAGCTGTTACAGCTGGAGGGTTTAACTCTACACAAAAGTCTCGATTGCACTTTAATGAAGGCCAACACGGTTGCGATGTAAAATGTAAAATGTACAGACAACAAATCGGCTTATCAATCATCTCTGCGTAGTGAGTAGAGAAGTAGATTAGAAAATGAATTTTAAAAATTAATTTATTTTTAAAATTCTTTAAAAGAAAACATCTGTCGACCTAGTTTAATGCAAATGAGTGTAATGGATGCTGTATGAAGTACAGAACGTTAAATCCTTAAGTACCTTTTAAATGTAAATGTTCCGAAAGTTGTTTTCAGTTGTTGTTTTCTTAAATGGAAATAAAAACATTGCCTCCACTTACAACTTGAGTGGTTACTAGCTGTGTTATATTTTTAGAATTTTCAAGCGTTTAGTTTTGGAAAACAAAAGCTTTAATTTGTTAAGATCCTCAGCAAGTGTAGAGCGATTGAGGAACAAAAAGTGTGATTTGCCACAAAGTAAATAAGTCGGTGCGTAGGAGTGCTGCAGTCGAGTTCCCCGACTGTAAAATACCCTGAACCTAGTAGTTGTTTGGCTTTGATTTCCTAAGTTAATATGGAGTTAACTTCTTCGACTGAATATATTTTCGGGCGGCTTGACGTCCTCCTCATAATTTAGAATTTACTGTTATTGATAGGCCTGCTTTTAATGAAATGGGGCAGCGCACTAAATATTTCGTGCATAACTTCGGTGTTTTTGCTCGGATCTTATTGATAGATTAAGTCACGAGGTTCTACGAGTGAAGCTCTTTACGAATCTAATTTTTTGGATTCGTTTGAATAAACTCAATCTTGAAATATGAAAAAATTACATAAGTTTGAACAAATATATGAAATATATTTTTGACTGTCTAAATAAATATATCGCATTAATTGTTAGATCAAACTTTTTTTAAAGACTGGGAAGGATTTTGGTTCATTGTACAACTAAAACTTTTAAATGAAAATAATTTTTACTGAAGAACTCAAGCAGATTTGTAATTAAGTTCAGGAGCTGAAATGGCAAGGTTAATTTGATTAACTATGGGCATGAAATTCCGGGTTTGCTTCTTAATTCCTTGTTTAAAGAGGCGAGCTAATTCAATATTAAAGACAGGGACGGATAATGAAAATGAATTAACCATTACAATTTATCGCACCGACGACATTAATATCCAATTCAAATTTGATTTGCCTCTTTTTATACACCCCTTCTTTCCACTCCTCCTACGACACACACAATCCACCTGCTGCTACTGCAAATGGTCAAAGTGGCTGACTTTACAAATACAAAGCGTACCCAAAAGAATCTGTCGCAAAGACAGCACGTTCTTACAAGAGATGCGCTCAAAAAAGTTGTGATTCTGACAGTTTTTCGCGGTTGAATGAAAGAGAAGGGGGAATATTCCAAATCTGAAACAAACTTGATCTGGGTACGGTGTACATCTACATACATGCCAAAATTGGTGAGATCGACGCGTTCATACAGAAATTCGGAAGAACACGGCTAAATTAACTCGACTACTGACGCTAATCAAGAATATATTGACTTCATAGGGTCGGAGATGCTTTCTGCTAAACTTCATTATCCCCTCTTACCCATATTTATTGGGTACAGGGTATACAAAAAATTCAATCAGTAGTTTTTTTACACTTAATTCTTATTCTTAGAACTAGAATAACTCAATCCAACAATGAAAAAAAACTTTACACATTCTTCACAAGTTAACATAAAAATTCCAACATTATTGAGTTCGACCACATTGAGAGAAAAACGAGAGCGTAGTAAAGTCGCTAACTTCGCCCGACTCTGAAAAACATGTTTAACAGTGTTCCGCCGATACCATCCGAAAAGTATCAACATTTTTTAGGGTTGAGCGCGTGGGGACTGTTCCCTTTTGCTCATAATTGGACCGTTCATCCGATCTTTATCATTATCTCTTACATCCTGAGACTAGGTGTTATACGAGAATTCCTCGTGACGCGCTTTAGTATACCTACGATAACGGGTATAAACATATTTACATATAGTGAAGGAAATCAATGGAAATATATCTGGTACCAACAACAAAAATGTGGTATTTTTAAGGTTTTGAGGAAAAAAAATTACTCAAACTTGACTGCTATTTCCCCTCAACTTGATTCAGCTTCGTAGTATTGCGATTTCAAATTTCAGTCGTTTTCGAGCAAAAAACCCATTGTTTTCAAATATTGGTGCTCGTTGTATTCAAACTACTCAACTGATTTGAAAACATTGGCCGTGTTCACCAGCATACATCAAACATCACAAATCATCATCGTTCATAAAAAAATAGTTGATTGGCCTTTGCTGAACGCTTTGTTGAAAGTTTTAGGTAAAAATAGTATGCGTCAAAGTTATCGTTTTAATTTTAAAAGACAGCTTAAAATTTTGTGTTTTTTCATAAATCGCAAAAATACAATCTGACTGCAGATTCATCAAGCATTCATTCACCACAACAATCGAACTAGATCCATCGATTTTCTTGTCATCGATTCGTGCTGGTGAATACGGCCATTGTTTTACTAAAGAAGCCCTATACTCAGATAAGATACAAATTTAGTTCGGCGCTATATTTCATATAAGTAAGACCGCTGTTCAACAGCATTCCAGTTTCAAAGCTGTTTAAAACTGTTTCTATTCATGTGAAGTATCGTCCAATTTCGTTATTCCTAGTCCGTGGTCTTTGCAAAAACATTGCCATTTCATGTCCGGCATCCCTAGTTTGTAATCATCTTCCGTTGTCCCCAGTATGTAATCATCAGTACCACACGCAGTGTTCTTTCGTGTTTGAGTTGAGTTGTTCGTTTATTTCCCTAGAATAAGCTTAATGCTGAAATCAGCTTAATGGTAGAGTAAACAGTGAGCCAGAGCTCGCTAAACTTGCTCAAACACAGGGTTAGATGGGACTTCAAGTATAGATAGGAAGAAAAACGAAACACTTTCAGTTCTGTTTCCGTTTCAAGAGCCACTTCAATGAGAACAAGCTTACGAAGTAGTTTTCGCTGTGTGTGCGCTTCTTCCTAATTTTACTCTTCATTGAGCACTTAATGGCTTACCTTTAGACAGTTCAGTGCTTTTTGCCTCACTTTGCTCAACTTGTCTGCATTGATATATGAGTTGACGCTTAATTGAAAAAGAAATTCGGTTGCCCTATTCAAAAGATTTTGGACCAAAGTGTTGCTGAGCTAGAACTTTTGGCTAACATAGAAACTAATAAAATAATTGAATACATTTTTGGGAAAAATATAATATTAGTAAGATAGATTTAATAACTTACGTGTGAGTGTGTCGGTGTGTTTTGAAGTGTTTCTTTTGTGGGTTGTGGTTGTTGTTGTTGTTGTTGATAAATCAGAAATGCATAGTTTGGTTTTTGTTTTCAGTGTATATTAAGTTGTGTATTTGTTTTACATCTTCGTTTCGTTTTTCATTTCATATAATTTAATTTATATATTTAAGTAAACAGTAAATGAAAAAAGGGACATTATAATTAGGCTAAAAAATGGCCGCACAAAGGATGTTTTACTTTTGTTGTTGTTGTTGTCGTTGAGGCAGGCTTTACAAATTATGTACAGCGAAGAGAGACACAAAATTAAAATTGAAAAGAAATAGAAATTGTGCGAAGCCATTTTGCTACAGTTTAAGTTTAAGATTATACTTATGCTTCGTTTTGGTTGTTGTTTGTTGTTGTTGTAAATATACAAATACAAATAAATACAAGTTGGGTTATTGACTGCTGCTTGAGTAGCTATTAATGTGTGTGTGTGTGTGTGTGTGTGTAGGGGTTGGTTTTTAACATTTAACAATAATGTGTGTCTTAAGCTAGATTATTTAAATAAAAACTGAATAGAAATGTTTTATATACAATTGTTGTTGTTATTATACACACAATACTGTTTGTTTTAGTTGCCTTTGAAATGAAACTGGTATTTACACTTAGCGCACATCCAAAATGGTTTTGGTTTCTTTGTTCTTTTTTGTTTTTTGTTGGTTTTATAAAAGTTTTGTTTTTAAAAAGTTTCCCTCGGTTATAGAAAAATAGGCCAAAAATAGAGTTATCTGATTAAAATTGGGTTTCGTGCGCTTTTTGCCGTTTTTGCTGTGGTGCATAATGTTTTTGGGAAGGGGTAGAGAGGGGGTAGGGGCTTAGTTTAATACACACAAGTTTATGTAGTTTATTATTATTATTTTTATATTTAAAGGTGGGTTATTTTGCAGTATTTTTTTTATGTTTAACTAAACTGAAATGTTAAATAAGTAAATCAAAAAGGGAATCTAAGTATGAATTTAAAATTAAGTTGTTTTTGGTTTTTTTATATACTTTTTGGTGTATAAGATATGAAATTTTATTGCTCGCAATTTCATATGTTATTCCATTTATCATCATTTTTTTTTTTTTTTTTTTTTGGTTTTAAATTTAATTTACATTAAATACAAAAATGAACAGGGAAAGAGATAGATAGATAGAGAGAGAGAGAGAGAGATTGAAATGATAAATAGACATTCAATAAGCGGCAATTATTTTGGTACACAACCAGTATTTTGTTTTTAATTTTTTGTTTGCTTGTTGATTGTTTTCTTAATTGATTGTTTGTCTCTGGGGAATTTGCGCATTTGCCAACTGAAAAATGTCTTTTTTTTGAGGGAGGGAAATTAATAGCACCAGGCCACAAAATTAGACTTTTTCAGTATACTGAAGAGTTGGCGACAATCTAGATTTTTTTTCTCCATTAGATTTATAGTAATTTGACGCCTATTTTGATCATTTTTTGGGCACGTTTTGTGGGAAATGCAAGCTTTTGTTTCGACCCTTTTTTGATATATTCGGAAAGTACTACTATTTAACTTTGAAATAAGCCATTTTAAACAATTCAACGATTTTTTTAAGCGAAGGTTATTTCATTTTGAATCCATGAGTTCAAAATTACAAAACTGTCTACAGCCCAAAAGTATGCTAAGCAAAACGCAAACCATTGCGTTCTTATGGGCAGTGTAAAATAATGTCTTATCTAGCACTTGAATTCAAAATTATATATTTCCGTTTAAGAAAATCGTCGAATTGTTTTGGTACATTTCATTTTAAAGCTAAGAAATTAAACTTTACCATAAAATCAAAACAAAAGTATAGGTCCTTCGCAAAGCGACCCTTAAAAGCTTCAAAAAAGGCATTTTAAGCAACATTATGCTCAACCATTTTCGAAAACAGATCCCCACGAACTTTTCAATATACTGGACCTTGTTGCCTGGTGTAATTTGAGGTTAAGCGTTCTTTTACAAGCCTTTTGCTGAATGAGGCGAATTTCTTTATATATATTTACAGTGAAAGGAAAAAGCCACCAATTTCTCGTTTTTTTTTTTAATCAAGTCAAGTCTTTTGTTATGTAAAAATGTTGATGCCATTTCGTTTGCTTTCTGCGTCTGTTGTTGTTGTTGTTGTTATTGTATATAAGTTGTTTAGTTAGTTATCATTCATTTATGTTGTATATTTACTTGTTATATGTATATATATATATTTACTATATATGCCGTTTCTGTGTATATGTATATATAATTCTCTCTGGCTTTTTTTGTTTTTTGTTTTGTTTTGATTTATTTTCTGCGCTGCATTTAACTTTAAAACTTTAATACATGTATAATTAAATAATGTACACGAAATATATTTATAAGTTTAATATATATGTATGTATATATTTGTTTGTTAATAGGCCCGAAATCAAAAACGAAACTTTGGAAAAAACGTTGTTTAAATATTCATGATTTCTTGTATTTGTTTTTAATGCTTTGTTGGAATTTGTTTACCTGGCAATCCTTTAGCATTTTTTGAGGTGTGTATCTGTCTGTGTGTGTGTGTGTGTGTGTTAAACTTAATAGGTTTTAATTGTTAAAACTAATTGTAAGTTATGTGTAACGTGGGTTCTCTAGGTGTCTTCTTTGTATCGTGTGTGTGTGTGTGTGTGTGTGTCTTAACGCCCCCGCGCCCAGCGTAGTAACGCATCCGCTAAAACATCCAAATGAGCTTTCGTCTGTTGTAAAGGAAAAAACACAAACACAAATGTATTAAATTTCCACCCTACTTCACCTAACCCTTTGGGCAACTTACCGTTTTGTAGAACATACAGGATCTTCGGTCCTCGTCCTCACCTTCCGGACAATCGATGAAACCATCGCATAGCACATGATCATCTATGCAGCGATAGCGTCCCTGCAAGTCTGGTGTGGGGCAGGCGAAACGCTCCATGCCATCCATGGCGGTGGGACATTCTGCAAGAATGGAATGGAAATGGAACAGGTTGCCCACAGTCAGTCAAAATGGTAAGAAAAACTTTTCGCATAAATTGTAAGAGTTTTGCACACGCTAATGTCTGCCATGATTTGCGTCTAAATGTGGCAACTTGCAGGCGCATAAAAGTATGCTATGCTTTTTCTTTCTTGGCTTGCACCGACGCCGACGCCGCCAGTGCAACTTTTTGTGGCATTTCATTTTGCTTTCTTTCCTTTTTTGCTCTCTACCAACAAATACATAAAAATAAATCACTTGTAGGACATGTTGGCGCCTCCGGTTTAGTTTCTGACACACACACACACACACGTATGCATGTTGGCGTTGTTGTTGTTGTTGTTGTGTATTGAGATTTGTTAAAGTTACCCCATATAGGTTTTCCTTCGGTTTGCAATTTTCCTGTGTTATTTTTAGCCTTTGCAGTTTTATTTCTGCTGTTTTTGCTCTTTCCATTTTGTTGGCTCGTTCTCACCAACGTTTTTGCAATTGCAATCAAAATAAAAACACAAAAAAACCAAAACAGATATTGAAATAAAATGCATTTACTCGTAGTATGTGTTAACAGGATATTGATTTGAAGTGCATTTTAGGTGGGTAATATAATAGCGGCAATTTGTATAACAAATTGCATTAATTTGCAAATTGTTCAGGCAAATTAAAATAATTAGCAAGTGAACGGCACTGAAACGGAATTTGGCATCGAGTGGAAACTAAATTGCCATCATCAAATTAACACGGTTTTAATTTGGATGTACAGCAGATGTTCACTGTTTGAGAATCAAGATATGTGGATCACATAATTAAAATGTAGAAAATGCAAAATGAGAAAATTGCAAACTCTGCTGTGGCTTAATGTGTCAGGGCTGGGCCGATGAGGCGAGAGGAAACTATAAGAATACCATGACTGTCAATTAGACTAACTGGTTAGTGTAATGACCAACAAATGTAGGTCAAATATCCTGGCATTGTGCTTAATAAGTACCTGTAGCATGCACTATGTCCGTTTACTAGAGCACTTTCAATGCAGGAGTTGGCATATGTATTCAGGCATCAGGATGCAGTTAACAATATATTTGAAGAGACCCATGGTAACCACTTGAGATGTCTTGTGTGAGTAATAAATGTACCCTTTCCACTAGAACTATGGTAAAACACACAAACACAGCAATAGCTGAGTATATCTCAGCTAGGGATAAAAAAACTTATGAATAAAAGAAGATTATAATCTTTTTTTGAATCTGGGAAGCTTTTGATTTAAGAACGAACAATCTTGGATTTGAGTACGTGAAGCTCTTAATTTAAGAATGGTCGATCTTGCTTTTGAGTCTAACACACTCTTGGTTCAGGAACGAACAGTATTGGTTTTAAGTACGGGATTGTCTTATTTCAAGAATGGTCGATCTTGCTTTTGAGAATTCATACTTGGATCAAGTACTGAAACTCTTGAATCAAGATTGTCGGGGTCACAAATTAACTCTTTGTGAACGAACGCTGTTGATTCAAGAGTAAAATTCTATATTTTTTCTCTGAGTGTAGCAGACGGCTGACCATGATATTTTAGAAGGTCAGCAAGCCGAAATAAACAAACATGCTTGATTGATAACGCAAAGCTGATCTTACAACTGAATTGCAGCCTTAAGTTTTGCCATCAGTTCATCTTTGGGAATCATCGTGGGAACCATGGTGCTTGTATTTCTTAGGGCTATGCACGATATCCGAGGATTTTCGTGTTTTTTTTTTTTGCATCTACGACTTAATTTAATTCTAAATTTAAGATCCTGATACTGGCGTTTTAAAACCTTTGTGGACCTAATTTTGGAGCAAATTACATATCGGTTTTTAACAGAATTGAATTGTTCAATTGTTGAAATACAGAAATATTTATACTTTTCGTGGAAAGACTTACATAAAGAACGGATTTAAGCTGTGTGGAAAAGTATAATTCCCAAAGGGCTAAATCTGTTAAAAGCTTTCAACAATTTTCGCCCTTGAAATTGTTAAATGTGATGTCGAAAAGGTTGTCTTATATTCTCGACCCAAAGTGGGCGGTTTTCCACGAATTCCTTATTTTTCTGTGCAATTATAAGTAAGCTGCTTTTCATAGAATTTTTCAACCTGATTTTTATAGTATTTATTTGTTGTGCTTGTTGTTTTTTTGTTAAATGTTAATTTAGGTCTTGCTCGGTTTTGTTGTTTTTGCACATGAGAGTGTGGGAGTCGGAGGACAAACATTGCTCATCTTGCTTGGGCCAGAGAGATATTTCATTCATTTCACTGACAGTTCCATCTGCTGGCATTCTCACATTAATGTGCGAGCGCACAAAAGTAGGCAACACTTTCTGCGTTCCGCTTTCCGCTGATGTGGCAGGGCTGTTCTGTAGTAATGGAGTTTACAACGCTCATTCATTAATGTGAGGGCGGCACTTAATGAAATGTGTCTGGCCAAACCAAACTACACAAGTGCCCTGCTCCTCTCAGCACTTGTCAGCAACACACACACACACACAGTCAAAGTTTCTGCAGTTATACCATTTTTTTATTTTTTATTTTGTGCTGAATCACCTGACAGAGCATTAAGGAGAACACAAAAAGTGCACAAATAATGCAAGCAACTTGACACTCAATTGTTTGTCTGCCAAATGAAGTTATATTTGCATGTATGTATGTGTCTGTGTGTGTGTGTGTGTCTGCTGTCAACATGAAATCAATTGATGAGAGACTCAGGTGCGGAAATCGCGATGGGGATTCAACGCAGTGGCGTGCCAAAGAGCCATTTGCATTTTGAAGAGCAACAATGATGACGATGATGACGGCGTTGACAATGTCGCCGCCAACGCCGCCACCGCCACCCGAGGGCTTTTTATGACGATTGCCATTTATCAATGCGTTCGTTTGGTAGCCGCATAATTGCATCAATGGCTACTTGGGCACGTTTAAGTAAAACGCCAGAGGGTGGGCGCAATTTATGCAGATTTCCCCGCTGATTTCTGCTTGCATACATTACGCATACGCCGCGCTGACCCAAAACAATGAATGCCATTAGTTATTATTACGCTGCTTCTGTTGTTTCTTGGTGCGCGCAACTTGTTTTGCCCGGTGTCAACCCACATTTTGTACTTTGAACTTACCAAATACTCTTGCAGTGGCAGTTGTTGCAACTCGTAATGTTGCAGGAAATTTTCGTTGATCTTTTTTTTTTCTATTTTGGGGCCACCCACCCGGTTTTCAGCCAGCCAGTCAGCCAGTTGTCGAGGCTATTGAACTTTCAATTGATTTTTGTGCTTGTTTTGCTAGTTTCTGCTTTTGCTTTGTGTGGAGGAGGAGGAGGAGGAGGTTAGCTTATCGTTGGTTGCAAATAAATCGACATAAGTTCGCTAGTTGCTGTTGCCGTTGCAATTGGTAAGTAAGCAATAAGAGCCATTTAGTAGGCTGTAAATTGTACGTTTCATTGAATTGATGAGAAAATTTGAAGAACTAATTTGTTGCAAACTAACTTTAAAAGGTTTTTAAAGGTATCAATTAAACGTAAGTTGTACCAATTGAAGTGAAAGCCAGCTTAAAGTAACAGTTGTTACCAGTTTTGCAACCAACTTTGCTTTTTTTGTATTCATTTGAAGAAAACTGCAGCGGAAGTGATTTTTTAACAGAATCAGACAGCTAATTTTTGTCCTAAGATCAGCTTGCCGTGGTCCCTTATGAGCTGTTTCAACCTAACTGAATATTTTTTGTTGCAACCTAATGAGAAGGAAGCTTACTTCGCCTCGACCGAAGTTCATGTACGTAAACCGCTTCTTTTACGCTTTGCCAAATCTTTGCTTGCAAATACAGCATCAACCGCACTATTTTTCTATCTTTCTAGTGGTTGTTATTGTTTAACAAATGAGTTGCACTGCCATAAGCATAATGTGGGCATACCCTTACCACAGAGAATGGTCAACAAAATGTACAATTCATAAAATTCCACACAAAATAATCCTCTTTGGTCAAACAATTTGCAATTCTCAGTCGAATTTTCACATGCAAATCACGTCCACAAAACATCAACTTATATGCATAAGAGGCAACTGTACCAAACAGAAACAAAAAAAAAAAAAAAAAATAGAAAAACTTACTTCACTTTTGCCACTAGGAGGACATAAGCTCGAAAGACTCAACGCATGTTGACACTAAGACACTCAGCGACAACAACAACAACAAGAACAACAACAGCGGCAGAGTGTCAAAAAATCAAAAGCATAAAAAGGATTTGGCTGTTGCCAAGGCTTCTGCTGCTGCTGCTGCTGCCTCGGCACGGATGTGGTCCGAGAGGATGGCAGCTATTTTTGTCATGGCTGGCATATATGTATGTACGCACACACATACGTATGCAAGAGTTGAGTTGGAATCTGTAACAAAGTTTGCGCTGCTGTTTTTGGGAGGCGAAAAACCTTTTGCTCCCACACCACAGCCAAAGAAAGAAAGGACTAGTGCTGCCGCTGCCGCTGCTGGCTGTTGTCTCGTCATCCTGGCGCCTAAAATGCTGCCAACAATAATAAGAAAACCCACGAAAAGAGAGCAGAATTGCAATGTGTGTGTGTGTGTGTGAGGGCGTCGTCTGCAGGAAGAAGGCGAAAAAGGAAGCTGCGAGCCAAAGGAAACAGTGCGCAACGATTTTGCAGCAATAAATTGATAGTTTTATATGGTGCACATAAACAGGATCAGCGACAGCAGCAGCAGGACATTAAACTTACTTCCCTCCCCTGCTTTTGCCTTTGCCTTTTCCTTGTGCATGCAAATTTCTGTAGTAAAACAAAAGGGCTAAAGCCAAATTTATAAATGACAACCAACAAATTGATGGCCAGTTGAATTTCACTTTTTTTTGTCAACCAAAATTGAAATTAATTTTTTTATGTTTGTGTATTGTATTAGGACAACCTTTCGGCTTCAATTTAGCATATCCTCCCACACACGCCCCTAGGATACAAGTTGTTTTCCTCGCTCAAGGCCGAGTTTATTGTAATTTAATAAGCTGTCTCTTTTTTCCTGCCGCCAGCTAATTGCTGTTCATTTGAAATTATGTATATTCTCTGTTGATAAAACAGACTAAGCTACGAGTGCTCCGAGTGCTGCTCCTTTGACATAAATTGACCCTGCAGCAGCCCATCTATGAGGCCCACACATGATGTACATGAGAAACCTTTTAGTTGCTGAATTTTTCCCATTTCCCCACTCAAGTGCTTAGCAAACGCTCTTGAGGTGGTGGTGCATAGGCAAAGACAGCAGCTCCCCAGCTCAAAGGTTGCGGCAACCAACAAGTTTCCATAACAGTTTTTGCCCCAAAGGAAGCAGCTATCAAATTTGTGCTCTTTTTTTTTTTGGTTTCTAGCATAAATTTGCGTATCAAATAACTGAAGCTTAATTGGAGTTGGAGTAACAAATTTCACCTTTTATAAGTCAAACTTTAATTGAGAAGTCAAAAAAAAACAAAGGGCGAAAGTTTTTAATTTCTTTTTTAAAAGGCTTGAAATCATCGTTATGCTACTTTGCCTAATTCCCGTTTCGACTTTGCTGCTGGGTTTTCCTTCGAATTCCCACTCACTTCCAATTCACTTCCCAACCACTTACCACCCCATTCCACCCACTTCCTATCCATATCCCACACAGTTTCCACCCACTTCCCGCCCACATACCCACCCACTTCACAAAAACAATCCACCCACTCACCATCCACTCACCATCCACTCACCATCCACTCACCATCCACTTTTCAACCACTTCCCTCCCATTTTCTAGTGAGCATCCCGGCGGTATTTCCATCACGTTTATCACCACAAACCAAGTTTCAAGTCAATGGGAAAAAATAGTTTTGTTGCATCTAGAATTTTCTGAAATTTTCACGCCTGAAGAGTGGATTTTCAGACTTTGCAAAATCACATTTTAAATTATTTTGTATTCTTCTTACAAACCCTGTTTCAAGTCAATCTGTTGAATAATAGTTTTTTGCATACAGAGTTTTACAGGAATTTTCCGACCGTTGGGTCATATTTGCCTACACCGAAAATCACATCTCAATTTATTTCACTTACTACTTTTGCAAGCCGACTTTTTGCGTGCAGAATTTTTCGGCCATTTTTTCCGTAGGCAGTTTTCCAAAAAATTGGTACGCAGTTATTGTTGAATTTTTATATAGATCTTTGAAAATGAGTTTGAATCGGATCGAATGATAAATATTCGACAGATCGATTTTATAAATTTTAGAGTCACGCTGTGTCTATTTTATTTTGTGTAACTTTAAAAATGAGTTTGGAGCTAATCGCTGGCAACTACACTCTTGATGCAACATTGACCACCCATTTTCCACCCGGGGTGGTAAATTTTCCGGAATATTGGTATTCAGTTATTGTTGAATTCCGAATCCGATCCACTCCATTTCTGAATTCCAAAATCCGATCTTAGTACTCGATTTCAGCATAAGATAAAACTACTGAGAAAAGCTCAGCTTCCTATCGTTTGTAGTTTAGGCTTTGCAGCAGTCACCAGTCAGTGAGTCAGTCAGGTGGAACTCTTTTATATTTATAGATATTAAAACTCCATTCAAACAATTCAGGATTTGTTTGAGCATCTTTATCTATATAATAGATTACACTTTATTACAAAAGCAAATGCCTTCTGGTCTGCGCGCTTCATAATTATAAATGCTCTGCCACCGAATTGAAAATGGCCAGCGTGGCGAGAGGGTAGAGAGTCAGCCGCCCATGTCAGCAGTCGTGGGTTCGAGTCATGGCCTGACGCAAGCGAAGATTTTTTTTTTTTTTTTTTTATTTTTAAACAAATAAAATTTTTTTTATTCATCGATATCAAGAAAACACACTTCTATTATATTTTATTTATTTTTTATTTTATAATATTTTCAGCATTTAAACGTTTTTTTCGTTTTGGAGAGCAATGGGAGCTGCGTTGAGGAAATGCTTTCTTAGTACAATGTCCGATCACTATAGGAAGCTATTGTGAAATTTTGAAATTTCTAACTATTACGGTGTTTGCTGGAGACCGATGATCACAGTCAATGTCTTATCACTTTATGTATATAGATAATGTGGCACTAGAGTGCTTAAATGACACCGCCTATGAAATAAAAGATATAGTTGCTAAAAGTCATATGCAGGCTATCATAGATATGTCGTTTATACGATAAGGGTCAAGTACTTGAATCCGGTGGGTACCGTTTAATATGCCACGTGTGGAATAATGTGTATCGGTCTGAGAGCAACCCCATACCCGGCCCAATTCGGTTAATCGGTCATACCCGGGGGTGCCATAGAAATCTCTAGAGAATTTGCCGACGGTTGGATTGTAAATCTCTCGAAAAATTCGTTGGTGCCACAGAACTTCTAGAGATTTCATTTTCTAATTAGAAAATCTAGTTGGAACACCAGATGTTCCAATTGATGTTCCATCTCTAAAAACAGGGCTGAATCTCTCGCCAAAAAATTTCCCTTATTTTAGATGTGGGTTAATTTAATGATTAACAGAATTTTTTTGATTGTGTTATATGTTTTATGATGCATTTTTAAATAATAATTCAATTTTAAGTCGCATTCTCCACCAATATAATGCAAAATTTAAAAATTTGTTGGCGCCAAACAAATGGTATTAGTTTCCATCCCTTAATCCGCTAACTATCCTGTAGAGGGCGCCACTTCGACAAAAGGCGCTAGTGAGAAAAGAGCTTTGCAAAATCTCCTAACAAAACATTAGAGGTTTGAAACCAACCAATAGAAATTTCTGTGGCACCTAAGAATTGGAATTCGGTTGGAATTTGGTTGGAAGAGGTTTCCTGTGGCACCCCCGAAAATGCGTGCTTCTTATAGACCAAACTGTAAAAATGTTAGTTGAAAAGGTTGCAGACTTAAGAGAGCGCCAGAGTTTAGACTTATCAGGACTAAACAGTGACTTTACAGTGAGTTGACAGTTAAACTTACAATTAGATTTACAGTCGTAAAGAGCTTCTCGCGTACCCCAATAGACACATTGCTAGCTTTGAATAGAAATACACTCTCACATGCAGAATTCTGTTTTGGCTCGTCTCGCTCATTTAAGGAATAACTTTGTCAAGTTTAGCAGGTACAACTGGTCAGTACAGCAGCAGAAGCTGCAGAAAGAATAGATTGTACAATTGGAAAGAGAAAGACATTGCCAAGCTTAATGGGAAGCAACTGGGGTCAGCTGGCACAAAACAGAGCTGCTGAGATTGTTTATAGGTTGGGCTATCAAAAGGAGAAAAAACCTTAAGGACTTGAGATTTAGATTAGATTCATTTTACTTGAAATTTTATTTGCTATAAAAAGATGGCAAATAAATGCGAAATGCTGATAAATATAAATTGATTTACAACAGGAAAGCAAAAAGTGCAGTTGGCACTTTTTATTTTTAGATATGATGTTGACGACAAATTCCTGGATTCTATGATGCTGCCTTAAATGTCAACGCATGTTGGCGTAAGCAACAACAAGGATTGGTTTAAAATTAAACCTCTGTCAGAAATATGCGCTAGGAATAATTATCTGGTCCAAGTCCATAGGGTGTAACCTTTGACAAATTATAACAAATTGCATCAAATATTGTTTTCAGCGGAAAAATAGGTGTTGCTTCAAGGGCGCAAAGGGCAACTATGCACCCATCGTAAGTACTTTTATAACTATCACCAATCTGCTGACCTTAGCTTAACTGTTGTTAAGTATGCATCAACATTAATATACCATTTTGGTTGAAAGGTCATTTTAGGCAAACGCCCAGTCATCGGCATCTGTTGAAATGTATTTTAATTCGCTCTCAATTTCAAATATTTCATTTTGGGGTTTCATTTGGCCTTTTCTCTCTCTCTCTCTCTGTCTCTCTCTGTGCGTGTTAACCTTTGCCCTTGCTAATTGAAGATGATTTAAATTTCCCTTTGATTTCAAATCAAAACTTACAACTAAAAGATGAAATTTAAGATTGACAGCTAATCTGCCTAAAAGCGTGCCAAATGCCTTTTCAACACAGTTTCGCAACTTGGTTGGCTAAAATATTTTAATTAACTTGCGCGAAAAGGGGGAGGCGAGTGCTTTAAGGGCGCGGCTGAGGCTCGTCCTGTCGTCTGACAAGGGCCATAAGACAAAAATAACAATGGCAAAGGCAAAGGCAACGGTAAAGGCACAAGCAAATGGCCAAATATAGCAACAAATAAAACGAACGACAAAGACGAAGGCAAATAAACGAAGCAACAAACCATCAACAGTTTGATATGCGGCGTCTGTAGCGAGAGGGAGAGAGAGAGAGGTGGATAGCGTACTTCTGGGAATTGCTGCTGCTGCTGCTGCTTACACATTTGTAATCTTGTCTTGTCTTTTGCCTTTTTTTTGGGGGAGTGCCCCTTGGCAGGCACATTTCTATTTTTAGCCTGCGCTTCCCTCGTGAAGTGTAATAAAAACTCATATTTTTGTTGGCGCCTGTTTCGGTTTTTTTTCCTCTGCTTCCTCTAAATGATTTTGTTAACGCGTGCTGGTTTTGTTGGATTTGGCTTTTGCTTTCACGCATCAAATTGGCTGACTTCGTCCTTGTTGTTTGTCCTCGTCCTGCTTAGCGATCGATTGGCTCAAGCAAATACATTTTCTTCTCCTTTTTTTTTTGAATGCAAAATTATTTTTGAGAGAGTGTGAAAAGAAGACAAACTTCTTAATTGGCAATTAAAAAGGCCATTAAAAGTTCAAAGTGGAGAAAGTTTTGGTATCTAATTATTGAGAAATGTTGTTAAATGCTTTTTTTCACAATTATTGTGATTGTCTGTGTAACGGTCAATTGGCCCAGTATGGATTTTTTTGGGGGCATTAAAGCCACAAACGTTGCCAACGATTATTACATGGGTTTGACGTTAAAGACCTTAAACGCCAGTTCGACGTGACTGCTACACACACACGCACACACACTGTCATACAATTGACACACTAAAATTTTAATATAGCATACTTTCTGGCTGATGCCACATACTCCAAATGACAAGAAGAAAGCTGAGTAGAAGCTGTCGCTGTCTCTCGGTTACTTTTCTGCTTAGCTGTGCTTGTGTGTGTTTCTGTAAGTGTAAGTGTAAGCTTTAACGTCTGTTTGTTGTTGTGACCTCGCCCACCTGACCCCAGAACGCTGCGTTAGTACCGTGGTTTGAGTTCAAATTATGTGCAGATTCAGCTTGATAGTTTGAAAAGAAAGTCAAAATGTTTGCTTAAAGACAGACACAAGACACGTCGTTCGGCTCAAGAATATAAGGAGATTACTACACAAAAAAAAAACTTAAAGTTCATATTGATATTCACAAGTTAAGAAAATATATAAATTTTTTCATATGAATATCAAATCATCATCAAAATGATATGACTTTCATATCAATTAGAATTCGAAAATAGGAAAGCGACGACATGCTTATATTAGCTGTAAGCAGAGTAAGATAATGGCCTGGGTGGTGCAGAGGACCTACAATCCTATAGCCACACACTCGTACACCCGGGCTCGATTCCCTCGTAGAGATACGAATTTCTGAGGTTGTGACTAAGGTAGGGTTACAGATTTGGAAAAAATAAATAAAACACCTTTGCTAAAGCCGTCAGCTGCTACGATAACTATATACTATAATACAATTTGTTTACCTAGGCGTTTAGGACTATACTAAAAATCTTCAGACATTATACAGAAATAAAAGAATATTCCAATTTTCTCCGTTTAAACCTTCAATGGCTCGTTGTTGACTAAATTCCCTTGCTTCCAATACACCTTTCTTAATTTCCTGTAAAATTGGGCAACGTCAGTAAAAATATTTATTGTTCAGCATATCCATCTGCTGAATACAAAGATATTTGTTATGGCTGATTTGTATTAAAAAAGTAGTGGTCCCCCAATGAGTAGCTTAGTTGTCATAAAATCGAGTGAGATTTTGAACGGTTCCTTGCAATATTATTCGATGAGATTCTCTCCCACGTATTTGGATTAGTCAACTCCAAATTAGCATTGAATTCTTCTGTAAAAAATGTTTCCGAAGCACTTTAAGACAATTTAATTATTTTGGAAAATTTTCCTTATATAAGAAAAAGCAATAGCGTTCGGGTATAGAGGGTCGAAAGTCCAGTTTCCGTAACAGGGCAAAGTTCGAGAATGGCGTAACCCAAATATTTTTTTATGAAAATAGAAGAAGCTTCCCCCCCACCACATTCTCAAAAAAACATCCCACCGTGCGGCAGCATATACTTGATTGACCGAACGGTGGCTTCAAACATCCTATATTTCACACTTGGTAGTACGTTTGGTTTTCCTAGCAGCGTCTTCCTTTTACAGTTGAGGGCCTTGAAAGCATCTCAAGTTTCAGCTGAAGATGAGTTTTAAAGGACATGTTGGACGTGACGGTAACTCACAAGTACTTAAACTCTTGGATTCGTTCGATTTCACATGTGTTCAGGTACCAGATTTCTTCTTTGCAGATCCGTCCTCATTGTCTCTTATTGGGAGGATTTTCGTTTTATCCGTGTTGACAGTTAGTCCCCATAGGGAGCGTAGGAGTAAAGGTTATCCAGCATGCTTTGCAGCATCCGTGGAGAATCAGCTAACAAGACGAGGTCATCTGCGTACATAAGCACTTTTACTCTGACGCCCGCCACGGAGATTCACCACGAATCGCGGAAGCGATATCATCGATAAATAAGGCGAACAAAAGAGGGCTTAACAGACACCCCTGTTTGACTCCAGTGTTGTTTTCAAACCAGTAAGAGAGCTGTGTTCCATCCCACACTGCTGATTCGGTTCCGTCATAGAGCGCTTGTATAGCCAATAAAAATTTAAGGATACACCCAGATTGCTTAATTTATATATAAGGGTTCTTCTGTTGACTGTATCAAAAGCAGCTTTGAAATCCACAAAACAAAGGTATAGTTTTTTCTTTGCGACCAGAAACGATGATGCTATGTTTGTGAGTACGAATATGCTATCCACAGTTGAGTAGTCTTGTCTGAATCCAAACGGAATCTCGCTTAAGTTGTTGTGTTTGATTACCCATATCTCAAACCGGGAGAGAAGCACCGATGCAAATATTTTAGAAATTGCGTTTATACAGGAGATTCGCGGTAGTTCGCAGCTTCATTTGGATCACCTTTTTAAAAATGGGATAAAAAATGCTCCTTTTAAATCTTGCAGGGATGAGTTTGGATACAAAGAGCCGGTTGAATTCGTTTGTAAGTAGCTGTATAAAGGAATCAGGTGCTGCTTTGAGAAATTCGACTGGGTAAGTGTGTTAGACTTTTGTGCGGGAGGTGTGGGATCAATCCCGCCCCGGAATATTATTTTTAAATGTTCGAAAATATCAAAACGATATTATTTAATTTAATGTTAGTCATATAGTAGTAAAATTGATATTTTAAAATTGATTGCATTGACTGCCATTTTTATATCAATTTTTTCTTTTCGTGTTTGATCTATTTCTATTTTGGAAAATATATAACCATAGATTAAGGTATAAATGGATAAATGGATATCATCACGACAAAAGATTTAAGAAAAGATCAAGATCTAGGCAACTTACTATGGCTACTTGCATTAATGTAGAACAGGGTGGGCGCGTTGCCATCTTCTGTGAATACAAAAGTGCTCAGCAGTAGCGCAGTCGCTGCTGATTTTGCCAACAATAAAGTCAAGACACATAAACTTCGTGTTAGTTTCACGCAATGCCAAAATGTACTTGTGTTTTTTGCCGATCCCTGGTCTAGAATACTTGACACTGCAATCTCTCCTGGGAAAACCATGATCAACTATCCAACTTTCTTGCTGAATACACCCACAGCTTGAACTTCCTCCTTACTTATTGTTTTTAGTTTTATTTTACTAATATCTAAAACAAATATTTTTATAAAATTTTTTTTTGAATTTATAAGCTTCTCTATCCCTTACCTTTCTCAATTATACATAAGCCACTGTCTTCAGTTCGCTTTGTTAACCTCAATGCTTTGCGGTGGGAGTCACAAATTTTTATGTATTCACCTTTTTCCCCTCCGGGTTACCACTGTGGGAAGGCCTTTGCTCACTTGTGCTTTGTTTCATGTTAGCAGCGAGCTCACGTACCTAGACGGAGGTGGGTGGGTGGTGGTTATGTGAGAGAAGCCAACTGCCAGGACTATGTATTTGTTTACTTTTTTTTTTGTATATATATTTTCTTTATCAAATTGCTTGACCCATGTACAACAAGGGAACACGCATTTGTTTGTCCTAAACCAATTGAGGACTTAGGAGAACCTTTGTCTAGCATTTTAGAGAGTTCTTTGGTTTAATGGTAATGGTTATGCTGAGGATTGCGGAGCTTAAAGCATGAATTCGGTTTTGTAATGAATTTTCTGTGGGTCAGACAGTTTCACACGCTCGTGAAATTCGAACCTCAATTAAATTGTAGCGCTACATTATTATTTTTATCTTCATCAGCTTTTGCTGAACATAATTGAAATGTGAGCTTTATGACATTAAGCGCGTGCTCCACTTAAGTTGTCAGCTAGTTACCCAGAGTGTCCATTAGTTTCATAAGAGGGCAAGCAGAGCAGCTGCTCCATTTGGCCAAATGTCAACCAAATGGTTTGCATATAAATTGCATTTTATGTACATTTTTTTATCAAATAAATTAAAAATTCTTTTTACAATCAAATTAACTTGCCATTGTTGCATTTATTTTAATTTCAACAATGACTAAAAATAGTGTCCCGCCGCCATTGTGTATAATTGACGGTGTGTTAAAAATAAAGCCGCCTGGCTTATTTTTGTGCCTTTTTTGTGGCCAAGCCATTTGCATGTAAATCGCGCTCACTGTTGCCGGAATTTTCACATACATTAAGCGGGTGGGGGAGGGGGACATGGTAATCGCGTGCGGTGCCCAGATTAAAATGCGACAAAGCAACACGACAAAAAAATTCGTAAAAGCGCAGCCCATGGCAAAGAAGGAAAAAAACGTCAAACGCGAGGACTCTTATTATACACACAAACACACACACACACACAGATGGGCCGCCAATTAAGTCAGGGTAAAAATGAGGCAACCAAACATTTTCTGTCTACGTCATGTACACCTGTTGAGTCTTTGGCCCAAAGGGTTTTCAATTTGATTCTTTAAAATATTCCTCAATTGAAATCTTGCTCAAATCTCTGGTCACTCAACCATTTGTCATCGCATTAAACGCTTGACTCGTTTACACAAATGTGCAATGCAATCCGCTTAACTTCATTTCCTATCCTACGGCTCTCTCTCTCTCTCTCTCTCTATAGTGTGTCTGTCTGCTTTGGTTTAAGGCAATCACGCAAAGAGCGTGTCTAATCACTGCTGATAAGATAAGCTTTTTATATATGTACGCTATAGTATATATGTATATACATGATAACACAAAGCGGAATTGCTAACGATGGAGAAAGCAAAGGAGGAAAAAACAGAACAAAGAAGCTAAATTGTCTTACACATGCGAGTTAAGAAAGGCCAGATTTCATTAAAACGTCATCTACGGAGGTTGTGGCTTAGTGGTAGAGTGTGTGGAACATTTAATGCTAAGTTTTTTACTCAGGCGTCAGCTTGAACAGCTATATTTCTTCGAATTGGACACTGAATAAAATAAGTATATCTTACAACTCTAACGCACACACACACTGTCTTAATTCTCTGCCATTCTGTGACACTCATTCTTACCGGCAACACGTCGTCTCCAATAAACCGAACTTAAACCTAATCTGTGTTTTAAACTAAATAGTTAACGTGGCCTAACCACATTGAAACAGCTATATAGACAACCTGCTTTTTTTGTTGTGGAGATATGCTGTCAATCGTTGAGTATTGAATGACAAACTTCATTTACCTTTACTCATTTTAGTATTGGATATAACTCAATTGCTCTGCACCCTTTAACCTTATGGGTTCATTGATTCAGGTTTTGTAATCGTGTCCTTGATAAGAATCTAAATTGACAGCCATCAATTGGTATTAATATTAGCCACTCGTACCGACTGAGCCAATCAAATTGCATTAGTCAATTAATTATGACTTAACTGATAGCTCTAAAAATAAAATAAAAACCAATTTTAATAACAATCAATAATAATAGAAAATCAATAAAAGTCGTTACAATTATTAAATAAGAATTGTCGACCCGGTTTCTATTTAACTTTCAAAGTTGAAGACAAAGTTTACGCATTAACACGCTAATTACATGCAGGTATGTACACATTTTCGTTTTTAGGTTAGGAAGGTTTTAGCACTTAGAGCTTAGTAGAGTCGTAAGCGTCTAGAAATAAAAATGAACGCTATTCAGCTGTGAATAAAAGTGAATTTTATGGCATGGCGTGGGAAAAAATGAAAATTAACTTGATCTGCCTGCCGGTAGAAGAAATAAAAGTCCTCTATCTCTTACCATCTCTGAGACCTTTTCGTTCATACGGACAGACGCTCAGACTGACGGACGGGACGTCGCTATATCGACTAAGTTGTTTGACAGCCGAGAAAATGATATGTACGTAATGCACAAGCACATTACAACAGACCTGTTCCCGTTTTTCGATCAAATCATGTGGAATCGGAATTGATAGCTGTTTCCGTTTCCGAAAAACGATCAAATTATTCGGTTTTAAAATTTTTGAGTGAGTGAAATGAAAAGTAATTGACAATTTTCATGTCAACGGTTATATTTTTATCTATCCAATATTTTTATATTAATAAGTCATATTTTGAGAAGATTTTAAAGTAACCATAAAAATATTGTGCATTCAATTTGATTTAAAATTAATTATTTCAAAGTTGTACCCCAGAAATTGCATGTAGACGAAAGCAAAAACGATCGAAATGAAACCGAGCTGTTCGCAATTCCGCATCAGCGCATGCGCAGTGCTGATCGAAATTGTTTATGTTACCATTGCTGAATTATAGTTCGAAAACGATTCGAACTTTCATTCGAAAAGTAAATCGATTTCTATTTCACTCGGAAACGGGAACATCAAATGAAAACGAATCGGAAATACAATCGTTTTACTTTTTAAATCCACTCGGAAATGGGAACAGACCTGATACTCTCTTTACTTTAGGTACATATTATGAAACTATAACACTGTGCAACAGTCAAAAAAACTACCAAGCACCACTATGCGGAATCGATAGTGCTACCCGAACTGAGTAAATCCCTATCAGCGTTTGGCTAGATTGGAAGCACTTTTTTTTTTATGGACCCTCAAAGTTTTTGAAATTGGGTGTGCCAACCAAAAAAGGTGTCATTAGTTTTGGGCAAACAGCTCATTCAGTTTTAGTGATAGCTGCAAACTGTCTTCGGCAAAGTTGTAGCTGACAGTCCGCAGAATAAATTCTTCATACAAAGATTTTTAAAAAAATTCATGTTTTCCGGTAGTATTTCTTAAAAAACTTTTTTTTTCAAAAACGTATTTTTTTACTTTTTCGAGTATAACTTTTAAAAAATCAGAATTTTTCGCATACTTTCTTTGGCAAAAAAGAAGCTTTTGAGATACCAAACAACTCTGCTGAACAAGGTTTTACAATCTGAACACTTCTACATCCTCCAAAACGGCCCCAAAAGTGTGAATTTCCAAAAAAATTGACTTTTTTGTTGTCATTGTTTATTAGATACTCAAGTTTTTCACCAAAATAGCAGCCAATTAAGTTTTTTAAGCTTTTAGAGCAAAACATTACTCATTTTACTTGTTGTTATCCATGATTTAAGAAAAAAATGATTTTTTGAAATTTTTTGAAAATTTTTCGAAAATTCTGTAATTTATCAGCAAAAAGGTTGCCAATTTAAGACTGTATAAAATATTTTAACATGCTAATACATTTTTTAACAAGTTGAGATCAAATTAGCGTAAATAATATTTTTTTATTTATTTTTTTTTTTTTTTTTTTTTTTAAAAAAAATTTTTTAATTAAATTTTATTTATTTATTTTTAAAATTTTATTACACAATTTTGGCCCAAATTTGAGATTTTTATTATTTTTATTTTTGAGGAATCTATTTATGGAAAACTAAAATTTATTTTTATAGAAACCATGCCACATGTTCCGGCTATCATTTAAACCGCATGCAATTTGATGCACGCGTTGCGGAGATAGCCCCTTACACACATTTTTTTCTTCAAATTTATATATAACATATAACTAACTGATTAAAACCGCAAATCAATAATATGAACCAACAAATATTAATAGTTCCAAAATATATGAGGAAAAGTTCAAAAAATTAACTAAGTCATTAGAATACCTAAATCTTTTGAAGCTAAAACCAAAATATGCCTAAAAATGGAACTGACCCTTTATGTAGGTTAGCATAATAGTTGGGTCAGGTCAGGTTAATTTAGGTTAGAGGAGGTTAGGTTACGATAGGTAAGGTTATGTTAGGTTAGTCTAGGTTGGATTAGGTTAGGCTGGGCAACGTTAGGCTATGTTGGGTTTTGTGAGGCTAGATAAGGTTAAGTATGATAAGATTTGGTGAGGTTAGGTTAGGGCGGTTGCTTCCAACATACTGAGTACAATAAGTTGCTTGACTGTTAACAGCCTGCTTAGGTTTGATGATCACTTTCAAAAGAGGTTGGTGGAGGATCTGTCTCCCGAGTTTGTCTGCTTTCAAAAGCTTTTCTTTTTTGTTTTGCTCGGCCGCTGCCGAGGCAGCGAATACTGAGCTTTAATGCTTGTTACAAACAAACCGAGTTTTATTTTCTCAGAACTATTTAACCAGGCACACGCCACAACACAAAAAATGCCAATCCAGTTGGGTAATTTATTATCTGCGAGCTGGTTGACATTGCTTAACATCATGTTGGCACATCCTTCATCACTCCAATATGAAGTAATGTTTGATTCTAACACTTTTGCCTCGAAACTTCTTTCCGGCTCATAAATAATTTACTAATGCAATCGACTGAGAGAGCCTCCATCCACCCTTCGCTACGATTCCAATTAATTTCACACTCAAGCAATTGCTAATTGGTGCACGGGGAAACCAGAGTATAGGTATATATTCCAATGTCCAAAATTCCAATTTCTTAAATGTGGTTTAGTTTGTTTGCGCTCGTCAAGGCCTTCTTGGCCCACTGACGTCAGCAAACATCCCTGGGAGGAAAAGGGGGACAAGGTGGTTTGGTTGGGTGGAGCCAATCAAGCTTGTGGTTAGACAATTGGGGGGAAAATTAACATGGAAATTCATCAATTGGTGGGAATTGCTTTACAATCATTTCAATTTGCGCATGCGATTTTCTTGCGCTATTTTCAAAATCAAAGTAATTACAGGCAAGTACAGCCACGCCCCCACACTGCGACGCAGAGGGCCTGGCATTTTATTTATAACTTTAATGGTTATAATTTTAGGTCTGTCGTTGGATTTCGTCTTTGGTCGTTGGTCGTTTGCGTCAGCTGCCACCGCCCTCCCTCCAATCAATGCCGCTCAATAATTTAAATTGCCTTCGATTTATTTATATGCGACTTTTGCTGTTTTTTCGGTCATTGGCTTTTGCATTTTTAATAATTCCCCCCCAGCAGGCGTTAATCCTGGCGCTCGCTTTAGTCTAATTTCCCGTGGTGAAACTTCATGTCTACGTGTCAGGACACACACTCTTGGAAAACTACTTTTCGCAATTGTTTTCCTGGCAACGTGGCCATACAAATTTCATGTTGCATTTCGCAATTTTTCTTTTTATTTGTGCTTGGCTTGCCAAAAACGCACAGCAAAACAAGTCTCCCCCTCTCTGGTGCAGGTGCTTTTAACTGGACATAAGCATGTGCAAATCAACATAACTCCTGGCTGCTGGCATGGATATCGGTATCCATTCCTGCCATTCCCGGGTGCTGGCATCGTGTGATGTGTTTGTTTGTTTACTTTTGAAGTTTTTTTTATGTTGCTTTGGCAATTTTTCCGTAAATTGCAAACTGGGACAGGAACCGTGCAGAAGCAGTGGAGTGGAGAGCTCTGGCGACCACAGGACTCTTGGATTTTGGAGCACTGTCAACATGTTTTGAACATATCACTTTTATATAGGAAAATTATTTATAACTTTTGACATTTGGTGTAAGTTTTTATCCAACAGGGAAGAAATAGTGCAAAATTTATACGGTGGTAAGTGTTTTATTATTTTACTCGTAACAAATAGGATTAGCAAGGTACTTCATCCTCATTGATTTGAAAAACTTGTACATGACAATGCAAATTAAGTATTTTTATGTATGCGCGCTTATGGTCACACTGAAAACTATTTGAAAACTAAAAACAACTGCTGCTAAAAAGAGGTAAATTTGAATTTTTAAAATGTAAAACAAATATTGAAAATATTGGATGTGCATTTTGTGTACAAGACAGATGCTCATACTAATTCTCCTAGTTCATTGCTTAAGCAAAGTTCACACAGGCAAATAATTTGGCCAAATTTTAATTATAACAGCCAAGAAAAGATTTTGTAGGATTAAAAACTTAAACTATGGTTTTATACGCAAATAATTTGATCCAATATGGCCAGACAGTTTCATCAAAATTTGTCCAAATTATTTGTCTGTGTGAACTTAGCCTTAGATTTATTGCTTAATCTCCCATCATAGTAACAAGTCTTTCCGAAAGTAAAACTTACTCCTTCCTGTAAAAATGCTTGCTTTGTTTTTTAAAAATGGGCGCGTAATAAACTAAACAATAAACAGGCGAGTGCAAAGGTGCTGCCAACCTACTATTAGTGCCTTCCCAGCCCGACCGTAAGGTAACCTACTGTACAGGTATTTTCACTGAGTGCCCGCCAAATGGAGAGGACAGAAAAGTGTTCTGGTGTTGGCGAACAAAATAGAGCTCTTTCCAGACTACAGCCGTTTTACTTGCAACTCGGTATTTACCGACTTATACAATCATGAGTTCGGCTCGAGTTGGCATAAAAACACAAACTTCCAAGGTGTTTTTTGCGTATGTATGCGTGGTAACGATTAACGATCTTTGTCAGGTTATATAAGGGTTTTATATGAATTTAGATGTAGAACTAAAAAGCGCATGACATAACTTCTGCCACAATGTCATCCTCTATAATTTTGCTATCGACACATCCAATAAACTAATGGGCTGCAATTGACCACAATTTCGCCACCATTCCCCAGTGAAACTCTTGGATCAGTCGCTTTGATGCATATCTTACATTTTTTTTAAGGTCAGAGTTCAAATGGAGTGAAGGAAAGGAGATAAAGTTTAACTAAAACAAAATTTGAAAAAAAAGGGTAGCTTAATTTACTGTCTGCGTTTAAACGGACACTTTTGGGGTTGTGCTGCCAAGTCTAAGGTCTCAGGACACACGTCCTCCCTTTAGGCATTTAGGGCACCCTTTTCAATGCTGCTCCCCCAGTGAATGCACTTGCCTTGCACTTGTTTGCTGCTGTTTTTTTCCAGCTGCCTTGCTATTAATATTGCCAAAGGTGCGCACTCTCTGGTACTTAAGTGGCTGCCGTCTGCGAACTGTCAACGGGGGGGTCGACCTGCTGCTCCCCCGTTCCTTTTGGCATTGTGTCATTTGACAGTCTCTGTGCGGCGGCTGCCTCCCTTTCAGTCTTATCCCCTCAGCAAGGGGCGAAGTCCTTTAGGATGTCGCACGGAAATTAAGTAACTAAGTAGCCTAGGTAGGAAAAACTGTGGCGCATAATCAAAACAACTTTACAGCATATTCTGCACAATAAAAACTCAACGCATCATAAATATCACATATAAAAAAATAACGAACTGTGGGCAGGTAAGCTGCACGCGGCTTAAAAAGCAAAAGTTTTATTGTTAAAGCATAAACTTGCCCTAAAAAGTTTAAGTCCCCCTACCTAACGGTTAGGGCTATTTTTAGCTACTTGGCCAGGTCCAGCTCTCGCCCCTCTCGCTGTGGGTCCCAAATAAATTACAGTGCAAGCTTGGTGCTCGACTTTTTTTAATGAAACTTTTCTCACCGACAGCAGCAGAAGACAGCTCGTTGTCTTGGTGCTCTAATGAAAAGTCAGCGTCTTGGCAAAAATACGTGCCCAAAAATTATATTAATAATGTGAAGAAAATGGCAGCCAGAGTGGCAGGTAGAAGCCAGTGGAGCTCACTTGCTACGAAAGTACACTTGAAATTGTGTAGGAAGTGAGAAAATAAGCCAGGAAATAGTCTAAATTACTTAAATCCAAGAAAAAAAAATAGTCCAACCTAAATCCGAGTTTCAAGTTTTTGGGAGGATTTGGGGATAGCAAGTAAAGTTGAAAAATGTTCTGGCATACCTTAAAGAGCAGGGAAATTACTTTATTAACTTTTGCAGACAGCAAGAAACAACAAAAAACAAGTAAAAGTAAAGGCAAATCCCACCTGTAATAAACCCTACACCCTTGAAAATTTCATAAACTGATATTTGATAAAGTCATCCGATTTGACTTTTGGTTGAAACAAAAATTATTCCTTTTTTATAAAAGAGTGTCTCCTCACTCTCATTTTCGATTGGCCTATCAGCGCAGCCTAAACGATAAGAGATAGAAAGATGAGATTTTCCAATCTTCCGGAAAAGTTTGTAGGGAAAAATTTTTTTTTTTTTTTATCCGATTGACTTGAAACTTGGTTTGTAAACATAGTACGCGAAATGATTCGACTCGTGTTTTCCCGATTTTAGAAAATCCGCCCACGAGGAAAATGGCCGGAAAATTCTGCATGCAAACAACTATTTTTCATCCGATTGACTTCAAACTCGGTTTGAAAGGAAATTAGGTGATAGAAATTGAAATGTGATTTTCTGAAGTTGGAAATTTTGACCTGACGGTCGGATAAAATCTGCATGAAAAAACTATTTTTCATCCGATTGGCTTGAAACTCGGTTTGCAATGATAGATTACGAAATAGTTTGAAATGTGATTCTCTGAAGTTGGAAAATTTGACCTGACGGTCGGAAAATCCCCGGAAAATTCAGCATGCAAAAAACTATTTTTCATCCGATTGGCTTGTTTTTCCTTTGTGGATTTAATTCTCCGTGATGCTATTGGAAATGAACTGGGATGTGTGTGGCTTGTTGTTTGGGAAGTGGGAATGTGGGTGGTTTGTGGTTGTGGAAGTGGGTGGAAGTGGAAGTGGTTGTGAAGTGGGTGGGAAGCGGGAGGAATGTGGGTTGGATGTGGGTGGTATGCAGATGCGAAGTGGGTGGAATCGGGTGATGTGGCGGAATGGGCGGAAGTGGGCGGAAAGTGGGTGGGAAGTGAGTGGGAACTGGGGGAAATTGGGTTTAAAGTGGGTGGGATGTGGGTGGACTGTAGGTGGGAAGTGGATGGGATGTGGATGGTATGTGGGCGGGAAGTGGGAGGAATGTGGGTGAGATGTGGGCGGGAAGTGGGAGGGAAGTGGGTGGGACGTGGGCGGGATGGTGGCGGAAAGTGGGTGGGAAGTGAGTGGGAACTGGGTGGAATTGGATGTAGAGTGTATGGGAGGGATGGGTTGGGAGTGGGAGTTGGAGGGAAAACCCATCAGCAAAGTGCATACTGTTGAAGGCGCAGCGAAGCGCGTCGGGTTATTTGCTAGTTATTCTATATTTTGCTATTCAAGGCTTGTGCCAAGAGAACATACAGCTTTTCAGCCGTTACTTTTACTGCTCAATCGAAGAAGCTCAAAAAATTTCTGATACTAAAAATAGACTCACAGAAAACTGTGTTATTTTCCAGCCATACCATATCGATTGCACCAAAAAAAGGTAAAATTAGCCATTTTCTCCAATTAAGAGCCAAAGTCACATAATACCATAATACGTCCTGCATATATAATACCAGCTCTTCCAAATTAGGATTCATTTCAGTACTAAGCCCACCTGAACCATTCTGTCACTACTGTGGCCCACTGAAGACGTTAAGACTAACTTTGGAATTATTTGAAAATAGCCGTCAATTTATGATTATGTACAGTTATATCGATACATTTATAGCGTTGAGGTATTTTTAAGACAGAGACGATGGTCACACTGTAAATAAGAATGGATGAAGCGAGAAGCCCATAACGCAGTACCGCACAGAAGGAGACAAAGAGAGATAATGGACAGAGCAAATTAAAAATGTAAATAGTAAACCGTGTTTGTATATAATAAAATAAAACCCGAGAATTATCGAAAAATACAGATTAAAAATCGTACAATTGTTTGGAATAATTTATGTTAAAGCTAAAAAATATTACTTAACAATGGTATCATGACAGGTTTTTATCCACAAGCTATCAGTAAGCCTTATCAATTTGACGTGCTCGACTTTATAATCCCATTGATCTTTCCCGGCGCATAACAAATCAGGCCTGTGCCTTGCTTATTGTAATTACCTGTTATTGCATTCTCTGACCATACTTGCTGTGAGTTGGTCCATAGCTGGCATTGGTCAATAAACTAATTCCACCGGGTCAGAGTTTGCAATTGCTGTTTTCTGATGTAGCTTTTTATCAAGTTTGTAATTTGTATGGTTGACTGAACATTGTAAAAAAAAACTATTGGGTAAAAGCTTTACTTGCAAGTTGGCCTGTTGGTTTGCAAAAACAGAACTTCATGCTATGCAGTTGACTTTGGTATACTCAAGTGTATCCCCCAGACAGAAGAAAGAAACAAAGCCAACTTGTTATTAAGCGGAAATCTGAAGACAGAGATGGCCCCCTAATGGTTCACACATTTTCAGGCAACTTTCACCGACATTATTTTTAACTTAAAGTTGACATCCATGAAGTCCAAAGTATTGTACAATTACCCATTGTCCACTTTAGACATCACATTGCAAATGTATAAAAATCACCGTCCAGTGAATCGTTTAATTTAACCCTGGCCCAGAATTGGATATTTCAATCCGGGCTGGCTACGCTTTGTTTCATTCACAAACATTCAGAGACAGACCTTCGTCCTGCATTGGAGTGGAGTGTCTATTCATGGACAACGATAGCCACGGCTTTAACTTTTGTTTTGCATTGTTGTCACTGTCATTTCCATTTCCATTCTGGCCCCCTCCGCACACACCTCTATCCACAATCCACAATTCCATTCAGTTGTTTGTTTATGGCTTACGCAGTGACTCAAGTGTTTGGCTGTTTTGTTTGCTTTTTTGTTTAGTTTTTGATTAGGAAACAATACCAAAAAAAAAATAAAATGTTGCGGAGGCGTTGCGGAAAATTTGATTTTTTCGAAGGCAAGATTGTAAGGTAACAACCTCTTGTTGGATTATATAAAGGGGGAGAGAGAGAGGGAGACAGGGAAGGACAAAAAAAGTTAACATAGGATTGTTAATGTGAGGTGACCTTTCTTTAATTTTAAATCAAATGACGCAGGAGTTTAACAAGGTAGAAATAATTTACATTTTGGGATTGGTTTTTGCTTGGAATTCCCTACTAGTTAAAGCAATTCAACTCGAATCGAAAAGGGTGTGAAACATTGTTTAAGTTTGCCAAAACTTAATTGTTCATTATTTTGTGATAGCACCACTTTCACTGGCCCTGGTTCTGGGTCCGGCACAGGTGAAAGACCGACCAGAGCCGAAGCCACCATTTGTCGCGTATTAATTTCGCTGCTTCTCGCTGCCGTCTGCCCTGTTTCTGTCTGACTTCCCATTTTCCTTTTGCACTCTGTTTGCGTAAGTCTTGTAGATAATGGTGCATAGCTTTAGGCATTCTGGCGCTAAAAATATACACGGCAAGCAAACCAACAACAAAAACAACAACAACAGCCACGTTATGTATGTAAGTTTGTACCTGTTGTTGCTGTCATGTATAGACATGCAAGAGTACATGGCTCGAACCTAGTCCGGGACTATTTGCTTAAATGGGTGGTGGCCTCAATGTTGGAACTTGTGCACCTGGAACTGGGTGCTAGACTGACTGTCAAGCCCCTTCGCTTAACAGGTGCGGCTGTATGTGTGTGTGTGTGCGTTTATTTGCTTGCCTACTTTCAGGCTGAACATATTAAATAAATAAATAATTGTGATCAATTTTTTATGAATTATTCTACTTGATTATCAATTTTTTGCATAAATTTTTCACAAATTGTCCTCTTGTTCTATTTAATCACTGAAGACCTTAAACCTGAATGAGATACCCTTCGACGTGGTCAAATTCTATTAATACCAGGACCAAAAAGCTCCACTAAATTACAGGGCATCTTCTAGGTCTTATAGTTCTGAAACCGAAAGTTAAAGACCACCAAACCAAATCAAAATATAAAAACAGGCCACAAAACTTACATTTTTAATTATAATCATTTTTAAATAAAATCAATTTAGTCACCCAATATAAAGAAAATTTAAAAATTTGTTGCGCCAAACATGATGTATTAGTTTCCTCCCTTTATCCACCAAATAAACCACTCAAAGCTTTTCTTTAACTAAGTATATGCTGGATCATAGATCTCTACACATTATGGTAAATTATCACAATAATGGAATAGCCTGGCCCAACTCTAAAAGACAGAAGGCAATGTAAAACGGCCACTAGTCGAATTAGTTTTTGGGCTTCTCAGATTGACTATAGATGGCTGCCTTTATATTGTTAGACACATATAGTCTAGTAGTCCTGCTATTTGTTATGTTTTAAATAGCTTGTCAAATTCATAGAATTTCACGGGGTCGAACAGTGTGAAGGCAGCCTACTACACTACCTGAGCAACTTGATGAGAAACTCATTTGAAACAGGTGAACAACAGCTTAAGGGATCTTTCGACTGTAAATGTATTAAAGCTCGCCAAATATGGTCAACCAAAACCGAACTCGTTCTATTCACCCGCAAATATAAGATACCAAAATTTAACACCCCCACGAACTAAACAATATACACCTTAAATTTAGCGATTCCGCCAGATACCTTGGTGTAGTGTTGGATAAAAAATATAACTGAACGAATCAAAAAAGCAAATACCGCACTTTTCTAGTGCAAAGGCGCAATTGGTCGTAAATGGGGATTTTCCCCCTAAAATAGTACACTGGCTGTTGTACGTCCAATACTACTATACGGAATCATTGTATGGTGGCCGGCTCTGGGGAAACATTCCGTCCTCAGAACCATAACTAAAGTTCAACGTAGTGCTGCACTATGTATGGCTGGTACATTGCGTACAACCCCAACTGATGCACTTAACATAATGCTACACCTTATGCCTCTAGATCTTCTGGGAAGAGAAATCGCCAGTAACACAGCTCTCAGGCTGAGAGAAAGTGGTACCTGGAAAGGTAGTTACTCTGGCCACTCCTCTATACTATTGCATCAAGTAGCGATACCACCAAAGCTTGGGATGCAGTCCCAACAATTATGTTTACCACTGTGTATAAAGTCACCATACCGAGTCGGCTGGATTGGAACTCAATGCCTCACTCCAAACCGAATGCCATCAATTTCTACACCTTCCTGATCATTGTAGTGTTTACCAAACAGAGGTTGTAGCCATCCAGGAGGCTACCAACCTTCTGGAAAACCTCGCAATCCAAGGACGCAAAGTATTTATTTCTCAGATAGTCAAGCTGCACTAAAAGCCCTTAACGGTTATGTTAACAATACAAAAACTCTTACAGATTGCCGCAGATTTCTCAATGAGATGGCTCAGCATTTTGAAATTAATCTTATTTGGGTGCCTGGACACTGCAACATTGAAGGCAACGAGATGGCTGACCACCTCGCCAGGCTTGGCACCACCACTCAGCTCTTACCGGATAAGAGCAACATAGGGGTGCCTCTTGCGACCTTTGAGTTAAAAACAAAGGAAACCACATATCGAATAACCATGAATCGATGGCAAACGACTCACACATGTGAAGTATCCAAGCTTACATGGCCTACTCTTAACATTAAAAAATCTAGGGAGTTGCTCCGCCAAGAAAGAGGAAACATTTCCCTTTTAGTAGGGGCCCTTACTGGACACTGCCTTATAGGAAAACACGCCGCTAGGCTCGGAGTCATGCACCATGACTTCTGTAGAAGTTGCAATTCAATGGATGAGGAGGAGAGTGTACAAAACCTCTTCTGTTATTGTCCAGCTCTCAGCAGAAGACGGCTTAGAACTTTGGGGCGTCCTTTCTTAACCGAAAATAAATTTCTGAAATAAAGATTAACTTTCAAAATGGTTTAACGGGGAAGACTTTCCCTCTACGGTCTCAGCGTAGAAAGGGTTATATGGTACCACAATGGGCCTTCATTGGCCTAAGTGAAGAAATGGGAATCTCCCATTTCAACCATTGCAACCTAACCTAACCTATGGTCAACCAAGTTTTTCTATGCTCAGTCTCTCAGCAGAACAATTGGTTTTGTTTTTTTCGTATGTTCAGTTTCATGGTTCTCGTTGAGAGAAACACAGGAAGCTTACTTACGCTGACTGCTTGATGGGGATAATTTCGTTCGGCTGAGCAAATTCACCCAAGTGTCAGCGCAAAGTGCATTTTTTTCGTGGTTGCCCCAAGTATTTGTTGTTGCCTTAGATATTTTATCGCAATACGCACTGTAATTTACTAAGACACACACACAACACACATACATGCGCAAAAGACACTTTATGCAGATTCTGTCCAGCAAAGTGTCTCATGGAACAAATGCACAAAGAGAGCAAAAAAATCTCTCGTTAGCCGAGCAAAGAGTTTGTTAAGAATAGACAGAGAATGTCATTTCGTTTCCCTTTATCATTGTGACCGAGTGTGATTGTTTTTTTTTTTTTGGGAAGCCTGTAAAAGTATAGATGTTCTCTAAACTTTGTTCCGTGATTTTAGAAGGGTTTAAAAAATATCGATATATCGACAATACCAATATTGTGAATTCGATACTGATATTATCGATTTTTTTACTTGGGAATTTATTTGGCAACCCTGTTTTAATCTTTTCTTATGAAAAAGGATTAAAATTCTAGAAAGTGTTTTTATCCGATGATTTGAGTGGCCGAAGCTGAAGTAGTTCCTTAATCTAAATAAATGGAGCGAAATTCTCCCTTAGAAAAGTCGCCAAGGTCTTAGAACAATAGACATGGAGATCTGGAAATATAGTTCTCCAATTTGTGGAAAACCTATAGCCAAGGCTGGATATTTGAGCACAAACAACTTCAAACCGATATTGATATCTTTTATAGTTTCATAAACTACTTTCCACTTTTGTATCATTTTGTGCTTCCGGCATTCAACACTTGATTTTTTCCCAAGTGCATTGCCCCCAAACCAAACACACTCAATGACAGCTGATATAGAAATATATACATATACAAGAAAAGCTATAATTTATTTAGCATAAAAAATCGTTCCCATTGATGTATATATAGAAAATAAATGGCATTCGACATTATGTCAACGCAAAGTGACAGCCAGGTGGTTAGAAGGTGGCACAGTCGTCGTCACCTACCGGCCTGGCATATTAATGCAAAAAAAAAAAACTAACGACACACATAAAACCAATGCGTACAGCAAAGCTTTTGGCCTTAAGACCCGGCTGCGGGCTGCAGGGACATAAATCTTATTTAATTGCAAACCAGCTGTCAATTTCAACTAAAGCCTTAGCTGAAGCTGTATCGCTGACATACCTTGACATTTATTTGGCCAACGGATCAGCTAACTGGGAATAAGGGAATGTGGACAATGCGAATTGGATTTATTTGAGCTGACTGACTATTGGTTCGTTAACAGAAGGTCAAAGGGGGGGGAGAGAGTGGAGAGTAATTTTATTTATTTTTACATTTTTACAGCAGCAACTTAACTTTAACCACAGCTGGCAAAAAGGGGTCTCGTTTTTGTGGTGTTTGTTTAGGCACCTTGGCCTGAGTTTGCGATGTAGCACTTTAGGTGTGGCTGTTTGTGGTGGCTTCTGTATTGTCCTGGCCACTGGCAACAAGTGTTGGCATTTGCAGCATTTTACTTTGGCTATGCTCATTATTGGCGGTCGAGTCTCTTGTGTTTTGCTAGTTCCAGTGGTTAACCGACAGCACAATGAAATAATGTTTGTGTATGGTTTCTGTAAGGTTTAAGAGAAATATATTTTGAAGGCAAGCAAAGTCTGCTGCATGATAGAAATCCAAGAGTCCAAAGGACCAATTCGAACTTCTTTAACGCTTGAGAGTGAGTAAAGTTAAAGTTAGGTCCGTGGAGCCGACTTTTGAATCCCGTTGAGATCGAGGTCGATCGAAATTTCATTTATCGATATTTTAATGTAAAGGTATTTTAAAGACATCGAATGATGGTCACACCGCAGACACTGTAAATAAAATGTACCAGATAGACAGACAGAAAAAACGGTATCGACAAACCGTTTAGAGACATTGTAAATAGAAAACCGTGTAAATAACCGAAAATAATCCTTGTTTACAGTACATTTTGAAAACTCCAAGTTCAGTTTAGCCTTCTACTTGTTAAAACATTAAGCTGGATAGGAACCCTTGTAGAATAACTGTCGGTAGCGCAGCAGAAATCATCGAAATAAGCTGGGGATACCTCAACAAAGTTTGTTGGAAGAGATGAGTAATTGATGCCCTAACTCCCACACGGGACTGAAACCAGACAAAACCAACCTCCAGCTAAAAATCAAGCTTAGAATAAATTGCACAGCAATATTTTAGAGCTTAACAACCCCGTCGTCACACAGCAATCAATAAAAGCCCACAAAAGCGACAACCATTTTTGGTGGCAAAAGTTTGCAAATAAGTTTTCGAAAAAAAAAATTATAATAAAATTTTTGCATACATTAAAACACAAGCTGAGTTTTACCCATAACGGGTTAGGTGGCAAAAGGTCAGCTGGGGACTTTAGAAAAGCACAACCTCCGGATGCTAAGCTACAGTTTCTGTTTCCATTTCAGTTTCTGTTTCAGCTTCTGATAAATTATGCATGCGGCTATGCGCGTGCTAGCCTCATTATGCATGGCTGCTGCGAGAGTGCGAGTTCCAGGCGGAAGCCTTTAAGTAGGCCCCACCTCTGCTCCGCCCGCTCCCCCGCGACCACTTGTGAAACTCTGCGAAACGAAGACAGGCACTCCACATGGCACTCGGGCACTTTTTTGTAGTTCTGCAACATTCTGAAGTGATGCAGCCTAGACTTAAAGTAGGCTTTAGTTTTGCCTTAAATAAGCTATAATTATTTGCATTAGCATGACTCTGCACTCAACGTCTGTTCCACTTTTTCACTTCCTGTGCCCCGTACTCTCCTCCATAGTTGGCATTGAGCCGCAACCAAAAAAAAAAAAGTCTTTGTCTACTATGATTTTTTATTTGCGTTTGATTTTTATGGGACATGACGCACATAGACAAAAAAACAACGAAGAAAGAAAAAGAAAACATATGTCATTTGTGTGTGCGCACTTGAGCGCTGTCAGCGCCTAGATTTTATCCTCGAAACTGCTTTTTTCTAACCTATAAATTTATGTAGCTACTTGTACTTTCCCTTGGCAGGTTCAAGGACAATGTGCGTAACTGCGTAGTCGCTTTCAAAGTTCAATTTATAGACGGGGGAGGGGGGAAAAGGACACGACAAAAAGTTGTCAGTAGAATTTGGTACAATTATGGTAATGGATAGTGAATCAGTTGGTAAGAGCCAGAATTAGTTCAAGATTCTGGAGAGTGTCCCCAGCAATTCTAATCCAACAACTTCGAAACCGTTTTAGGAACTATAAAATTTAAAACAAAAAAGTTTTTCTCACAAAGACTCATTTTCCGATCCCTAAGATATAGTCATCTGATTTTGAACAAAATTTTCAAATCTGTTTAAAAGTAAATAATATTCAAAATGGCCAAGTTTGGTAACGCCAAGATTGAACACTACAAAGATTTTCTTACTAAAATGCATTTTCCAAAAGATCAGTCGTTCGACAAACATCCGATTTTGATCAAATTTCCAAATCTTTGGGAAAGCATTTAATATTAATAATAAAGAGCTCGTAAGCTGCCCGTTTTAGCTTCAATTCTCAAGACTCAAATGCTTTAATTTAGTTTGGTAGAACTGCTCTATGAAGGTTTCACCTGGTTGTAGCAGCTCATAGTACTATACCACGCACAATTGTTCCAAATACAGAGCATGATCTTACTACCAGGAATATCGTGCTTGGAAGCTCTCCGTAAGCTTCATGCGTTATTCGATGGCTTTTAGTTATATATTTTTTAAATGAATGCAGAAAAGTAAATCAATTACACTGTGCAACAGTCAAAAAAACTACCATGAACCACTATGCGAAATCGATAGTGCTACCCGAACTGAGTAAATCCCTATCAGCGTTTGGCTAGATTGGAAGCACTTTTTTTTGGACCCTCAAAGTTTTGAAATTGGGTGTGCAAACCAAAAAAAGGTGTCATTCGTTTTGGGCAAACAGTTCATTCAGTTTTAGTGATAGCTGCAAACTGTCTTTGGCAAAGTTGTAGCTGACAGTCCGCAAAACAAATTCTCTATACAAAGATTTTTAAAAAAATTCATGTTTTCCGGTAGTATTTCTTAAAAAACTTTTTTTCAAAAACGTATTTTTTTACTTTTCGAGTATAAATTTTAAAAACTCAGAAATTTTCGCATACTTTCTTTGGAGAAAATAAAGCTTTTAAGATACTAAACAACTCTTCTGAACTAGGTTTTACAATCTGAACACTTTTACATCTTCCAAAACGGCCCCAAAAGTGTGAATTTACAAAAAAAAATTCGCATTTTTGTTGTCACTGTTTATTAGATACTCAAGTTTTTCACCAAAATAGCAGCCAATTAAGTTTTTTAAGCTTTTAGAGCAAAACCTTACTCGTTTTACTTGTTGTTATCCATAATATAGGAAAAAAAATGATTTTTTGAAAATTTTTTTTAAAATTTTTCGAAAGATCTGAAATTTATCAGCTAAAAGGTTGTCAATTTAAGACTGTATAAAATATTTTAACATGCTAATACATTTTTTTAACAAGTTGAGATCAAATGAGCGTAAATATTTTATTTATTTTTTAAATTTATTTTATTTTATTATTAATTATTAAAAAAAATTTTTTTAAATTAAATATTTACGCTAATTTGATCTCAACTTGTTAAAAATGTTTAAGCATGTTAAAATATTTTATACAGTCTTAAATTGGCAACCTTTTAGCTGATAAATTCCAGAATTTTCGAAAATTTTTAAAAATTTTCAAAAAATCATTTTTTTTTAAATCATGGATGACAACTAGTAAAATGAGTAATGTTTTGCTCTAAAAGCTTAAAAAACTTAATTGGCTGCTATTTTGGTGAAAAACTTGAGTATCTAATAAACAATGACAACAAAAAAATCAATTTTTTTTGGTATTTTAACACTTTTGGGTTTGCACACCCAATTTCAAAAACTTTGAGGGTCCATAAAAAAAAGTGCTTCCAATCTAGCCAAACGCTGATAGGGATTTACTCAGTTCGGGTAACACTATCGATTCCGCATAGTGGTGCTTGGTAGTTTTGAAAAGAGTTGAAGTTTGTCGCACAGTGTTCTTTGTAATTCCCAATCATTTTGTTCAACACCTACTGAAAGGATTAGAATCAAAATAAAATACGAAGTCTAAATTTCTAAGGCGCATAACTTGTCACTTATTCAACTTTTCCTGATTCCTAATTCGGGTTTATTATACATACGAGTATTTTTTTCGTCTCCAAATTGCGTTTCCTACCATTTGCCCCGTGACCCAAAAAAAAAAAAAAAAAAAACAACTAAACTACAACAAAATGGCCCACAATCATTTGACATTTACTTATTTCAGTCGGCCCGAAACATTGTCCACTATTTTTGGGTACAAGGACAACTAAATGACTTTTTTTTGTGCTTTTGATTTGAGTTGCATTTTATTTTTAAGTGTCTTTGTGAGGCGTAGTTCACAGTTAATTAGGCGACAGTTCAACGCCCACACACACACACACACACACACAGGCACTTGTACATTCGTTTGTGTGCGTGTGTTTTGAGGTAAATTAGCCTTTTGACTTAATGCGCTGACCAAAAATAAATATAAACGTGAACGCATAGAGAGACAAATCAATAAACAATGACATCATCAGCATCAAAAGTAGCAGCATCCGCCAGCCAGTCAGTGAGATTTTTAAAGCATACACACAGGCGTCCCTTACCCCTTCTCCCCACCACCCTACCCACTCACTCACTCACTCTCTCTCTCTCTCTGTCCTGCTGTAGCATATATAATTATGGCACACGATGTCGACAACGAAGCCGAGAGAAAATATTTACATTAGCGTAAGCACAAGACGAAAAGGGTCAGGGCGTAATGGAGGTGCCATTGAGCAGGCCAATTCTGTGTGTGTGTGTGTGTGGGTTTGGGTGTGTGCGTGTTGGTGCCTCATTCAGCTAGTTTGACGAAAGCAGCCCAAAAGCCAACTACTTATAGTATTTCTTTTCGGTTCGGTTTGCGTCACAAAAAGGGACGCCAACTGCTTGTCTAGGAACTCAAGTGACATATACTAAATACGTTTTTTTGGATAGATTCGGAGGAGCCAAAGGATTGTGTCTAGTACATAAATATGATGAAGAGCCGTGGCAAAAATCTATAATAAGACCAGTCAGCATCAGCGTGTCTTAGTCATCCCAGTTAGAGCTTGTGTGTGTGTGTGTGTTTGTGTGTGTTTTTAGTCAATGAAGCGTCAAGGACTTACCAAGATGATGCAATGCCAACCCCCAGCCTGCTTTTAGGCTCTGCTAGACAGGCAAGTATGTAGTTGTTGCTGTCGTTGTCGTCGTCGTGCCTAATGAGTTGTGAGCTGACGCTGAATTTTATGAATGAATTGCGAAATACGTGAGCGAGGGTGAATTGGCCCTCTCATCTCTCTTATCCACTGTTTCAGCTCAAAGTGTGCGTAAAATTAGCCAAGTAGCTAGAAAATTTAGCATATAAATAATGGGTTATTTATGATGTCGCCCGAGAACCGTAATTGGCGCTGACTTATGACTTCATAAATCATTTCGGTCGGCCATTCCACACACAAAAAAAAGAAGTTTGCCTTATTTTGCTTATATTTCAATTAAATTACATATTATTTATTTGCATATTTATTTGAGTGATTAAAACTGGATGCGAGAACTCAATGAGCATTTATAATTCAATTTCGTCACGTCCTACTGGACACGCGTGTGGCCATAGTACACAAAAACAAACTAATTAAGCACACACACACACACACACACACATAGACGTGATGCACATTTGGGCAAGTTTTTTATACGTAGAACTGAGCAATTATGCAAATTCTGTAAAAAAATATGAAATGAATAATATTTAATTTCAAATGAATAATTCCATTAGGCTAATTCAATAGTTTGTCTTGATGCACTGACAAAAACATTAATCTAAAAAAAATAGAGGAAAGCTAACTTCGGCTCGACCGAAGTTTACATACCCTTGGAGCATGATATATTCCTGCCAGTTTTTTATATGGCAGCTATACGATATATTCATCCGATTTTGATCAAACTTTCCAAAACTGTGTTGAGACAGATAATATTCATAACTGGAACGTACAAAGACGCTTACATTGAAAACAAAAAAGTTTTTCTCACTAAAACTATTTTTTCGTCCGATCATTCCTATGGCAGCTATATGCTATAGTCATCCGATTTGGATCAGACTTGACAGAAGTGTGTGTTAGCATATCATATTGATCAGTAACGATTTTGGGAGCGATAGCATTGAAAACAAAAAAGTTTTTCATACTAAAACTTTTTTTCAGACCTATCTTTTGTATGGCAGCTATACTATATAGTTGCCCGATTTTCATAAAACTTGCTGAAATTATGTGAAAGCATAAAGAACTTATAATTACGAGCTTCGGACACGTTTGCATTGAAAAAAAAAAAGTTTTTCTCACTAAAACTACTTTTTCAACCGATCGTTCCTATGGCAGCTATATGCTATAGTCATCCGATCCGGCCGGTTCCGACAAATGTGCAGCGTATTTGTACCAAAAGACTTCGTGCCAAGTTTGGTTACGATAGCTTTAAAACTGACGGAGGAGATAGCATAGAAACAGACGGACGGACAGACGGACATGGCTATATCAACTCAGCTCGTCACGCTGATCAAGAATATATATACTTTATGTGGTCGGAGATGCTTCCTTCCATGCGTTACAAACATCTGGACAATTTCAATATACCCTCTCCAAGGGTATAACAACATTAATGGTTGGTATCAAAAGTCAACAGAGAAGAGACAATCTGAAACCAATCTAACATTGAACAATGGATAGGATGAGACAAACTCATATCTCAGTCTTTATCATGTATGGAGTGATCGATACATCGATTACGGTGGATGACGACTTATCTGCAATTTTTAAGCCGATTGAAAATCACTGCCTCTTCGTCTGTCTGTCTTTTTGTCTGTTTGCATAAACGCGCAGATCTCACAGATGGTTAGAGTTTAAGTATCTAAGTGTATGGAACAGATCACATAATTTTTTTGCCTCCCCTTGCCTGCATCCCCCCAATTTGGAGTAATCGTTATATCTCACACCATTTTGTTCGTACCTTTTAGACCTTCTACATTTAGTAAAGTCAAGTTATGAGCAAATCAAAGTTCGCTGCTTTCTGCTACTACTGCAGCAGCAAAACACATACTTGACCGATTTTCTTACTTCTTGTTATTGTTGAAAATAGAGGGTGGAATGGAAGTTACATTCTCTTTCTTTCTTTTTAATACAAAGTTTTAACAGAAATCGAAACTACTCTCTAAATTTAAATTCTAATAGAACAAGTGTGGATCGTTGATCATCTAAAACATTTAATTATCGTATCTTTATAATAAATAACATGGTAACTGTGCAGTTAGCTGTCGTGACCGGAGGGTTACTTAGCCGCCAATGCTGGAAAATTCGAAGAACGTTTGGGTTCTACTGATCTGCGAAGTTTGGCCGAAGTCGCTTACCCTGAGACTATTTAAGTGTAGAAAACTTCGGACAGACCAAGTTAGCTTGCCTTTTTTTCTTGTGTTTTTGATTTGTATTTTGATCAAGTAAAGTATTTTTATTTATTTTCCAATATCAAAAATATCACATTTCTAGTTATTTGCACCATTTAAACTTTTTTCTATTTTGGAGTGCTATTGAGAGTTGCACTAAAATATTGCTTTCATAGTACAAGGCCCGGTCACTATTGGAAATTACGAAATTCCAAACTATTTTGGTCTTGGCCAAACTTTGTTGATCATGTTTAATGTCTTATCATTATATTTAAATTGATTTGATTTAGCCATGTTCCGCCTGTCCGTTCGTCTGTTTCTATGCTATCTCCATCTCGACCAAACTTTGCTCGAAGTCTTTAAGTACACAAACGCTGCACATTAATCAAAACGCGAATAAAAATTGATCATTCCTCTCTTTCGACGCAGCTTGTAAATATGACGGCGTAATTTGCACAAATGGCAAAGAATGTGTCGTAAACATTTTTCTCTCACACATATTTAGCTATTTACATTAACATGTTTAAGTCATTTCATTTTTACCACAACCACATATGGGACATTCCATATCAACTCGGCCACTCTATTTTTTTTATATGTATTTCCAAAAAATTATTAATGGCTATTATTTTGAAGTACTATACATATATGAAAATACCACAAAAAGTTTTTCCCCTACCGTCAATAGTTCTTAAGATAACCCGGAAACACATAAAACTTAAAAAAAATCATAACTTTTTTTTTGGGAATTTTTTAGCTGGCTCGAGGTCAATGTAATTTACGTGCTTATTAAAAACAACTGACGTTATCAACTCCAGCGGACGCTGTGCCTTTTTTCCCTGAAGACGAATCCCGAAGGGGTTTGAAATATATTGGAAAAACAAAAACTCGTGTTTGTTTGTTTTTAATAAGCACGTAAAAAACATTGACCTCTAGCCAGCTTAAAAATCCCAAATAAAAAACATAGGTCGCTATACATAACAACAAAAAATCATAACTTTTGAACGGTGTATCGGATTTAATCGAACCAAAGACGGTTTTTTGTTATTTTCTCGTGAACTTTTCGATAAAAATGTGAGACTGCAACCAAAGCCATTGGAAGTATTTTTTTCCTTAAAAAAATCTGTATTTTGTATTTTTCTCCGCGAGGGCCAATCTGTATTTGATCCGAATATTTTTTCTCAGAAAGAGCATATTTTTATGTACATTTCACATTTCAAGATGGAAGACAGCCTGAGAGCGCGGAAATAATTTTTTTTGTAGATTAAATTTTTTTCGGTTTGACTGTTTTTTCAAATATTATGTCCTAAAAAATTAACAATTAATCAAATTTCTGTTAGATTTTGTTTCACCGAGCTATAAAACTTTTATTACCCATGTAATAATAATCCAAATTCCAACAAGGGAAAAACTGCGAGATCAATTGCTGCTGAATAACGCTTAATTAACAATCGATTATCCAATCAGGCCATAAAACAATGCTGCTTCTGGATGCCTGCAATGGGCTAAGCACTGTCAAATCTAGTCTTCAACTCTGCTTTCTCAGTCTCGTGCTCCTCTTTCGTATAGAAAAATACATCAATCCCTTGAAAATGATTTTTTGACCATCGAAACAAAGCATCTGGAGTAAGGATTGGTTCACCATGGGTGATTTGGAGGCTTCTACGTCTGGCTTCTTTTAAAAAGGGCGCCCACTTCATCACATCTTTCTGGGGTATTTTCATACATGTATAGTACTTCAAAATAATAGCCATTAATAATTTTTTGGAAATAAAAAAAAATGCCAGTTGATATGCAATGTCCCATATGTGAATACTTTCGATTTCGTACAATCAAATTGGCAGTGTTAATATAAGAAAAGATGAGGTAAGGATTTTGGTTAGCTACATTGTCCCTTTCTATTTGGCTCTGTTTCGCACGTTTTCAGATGTTAGAGTTACCCTTAATATTGACGTTAAAAGAAATCCTTTCACATTATTGTTTAATTCTTTAACAACCTAGATAACGTCCAGCGTTTAGGAGTGTAACTGATAAGATGTGAGTTGCATTTTAACACGCAAAGTTTACCTAAAATAAAATTCAAAAAATACCCATTGACAAATTTTATAAATTGTTACCTAAATCCGGTCTGATCGAACCATTCAAGCGCATAAAATTCCCACAATTTACATATCAATGGCCGATTATTGAGACACATGTGTCAAGTCCTGGCGTAGACAGCTTGTCGTCTTGTGAAATTTTCCATGACAAAGGCACACCCAACCTGCACACACACACACACACACAGTGACATGGCATGACACAAAAATGCGGTCACATCTCCAATATCCTTTCCAACTAATTTGCGTAAGAAGAAGGCGTTGTCCAAAGATCATTTGCCGCCGAAGGGCCACTTGAGCTGCTTTTGTACTCAAATTACAAATTAAATCAACAAAAAAGTGAAAACTAAAGGCGTGGAGTGCAATGTCCTGTGTGCGTGAGTGTGTGTGCCCCCGGGGCGTTGTTACCAAATTAGAGGGAACCGTATCGTAAATTGTGAATGCGTTTAATGATATAAATTCCGCTGTTGCTTCTTTTCCCTGGAAAATAACACGGATAATGCCCAAGATATTTGGCCAAGCACTGGGAAAGGGAATGCGTGAAAACTGTTTGGTCAGCTCACAGCAGGAGGATTTGTTAAGGACGGGCTACCGTTTGTGTGCGGTGCGCCACATGTGTGTGTGTGTGTGCCGAAGTGTCTGTGTGATCATTTCCAATGTAAACACTTGAAAGAACAATTGTAATTTTCCCAACTACGGCGGCCCGCCGCCGCGTTTGACAGTTGATGACGTTATTCCGTCGTCAATGGGACACACACACACTCACACACTCAAGCAAGTGCAAATGAAATGTGTGCGTGTGGGTGGGCTACATTTCTCTCCCCTTGCCCGCCCTTTGTGCGTAACCAAAATGAAATGAAAGAAATTTTCCCGAACAGCAATAAAAAGAGAAAATTGAACATGGAAAATTCACTGATTGTCTTATTGAATCTGCCTAACGAGATAAAATAATAACAACAACAGCGACAAACAGAAAACAGTTGATTTCCACCTGAGCGTAACGAAATGCCATTGGGAATTTGCTAAATTTGTAAATTGCTGTTTAAGTTCATTAAATTTTGATTGGATAATTGGCTTTCAAATATGTTGACAGTTTGATGAGAGAAAATACCAAAGAATAGTTAATGCAGAATATTTGAAATTTGTATTGATTGCCATCAATTTTAGAATTGAAAGGTTGAAGTGTGCTCTGGGCAATGGGAGCAGAGACTTTAACAGAATTTCAGCCGCACCAAAGCTTTATAAATATGCTATGCAGTCGGCAGCGGCTGAGCAAAAAAGAAAAGCTCTCTATCCCTTTCCGTGTAAAAAAGAGTTACGCAGCCATAGCCCCTGGGGGACGAACATACTAGCCAATTCACACCGAATGCTTGCCGAAGTCATGCATCACTGTGTGTTAGAGAGAGACACAATCACATTTTCGGACTCTCTTCTTGGGGAACCCTGTTGTAAAAGTACAATTTTCGGATTCTCTCACTTCCATTAGATCTTATGAAAACTCTCGGCCCTTTTTCCCGCCTAAAAGTACAGTTTTGTGGTTTTTTCAGGTTAGTAAATTAACATTTTTAGGTCTCTACCTAAATTAGATTTTCGGTTCGTAGGGCCAGTAATTCAAACGCTTTCACGATCCGGCTCGAAGGATCAGCCTTGCCTTTGCCCATTTATCGACCCTTTCAGTCAGTTACTTAAATGATTTTCCTTCAAAAAGAGATTTTCCAGTTGGTTTTTGGATTCTGAAGGCCATTAATTCAAATGCTTTCACAATCCGGCTCGAAGGACCAGCCTTGCTTTTGCATATTTATCGACATTTCAGTCAGTTATTTAAATGATTTTCCTTCAAAAATTTTGAAATTCCTTCCATTAATTTAAAAGCTTTCACAATCCCGATCAAAGGAACATGTTTTTGCCAATTTATCGACTTTCGTCAAACAATTATTACAATTAACATTAGTACACTCTACAATGAGTTTGTAAATTTGCCAAAAATGATTGCCATTAAACCTGAATGCGGTAATTAAATATTTAAATTGATTACACCAACTTTTTGGTCCAACCATTACATATTCATGGACGACGAACATCAGAAACTTGCTGTAAAGTAATTTACCAAAACGGGGCATTCCGCCTGCCAAGTGATTAACAGGACAAACTTCCTTCGACTAATTTCCTAAATGCAATGGACAAAAATGAAAAAAAAAAAAAACTGCAAAATGAAAAGTTGTCGCGAGTTTTCCAAAAATAGTTGTCGGGGAAAGTTTTCTGTTGACAAATGATTTAGTGACAATCAATTAAACGATGGCTGATTGATGATTGATGCGGCGGCGGCGGCGGCGGCTGCCTCGACTAAAAGGATTAAATTCTCATTGAATGAATTATGCAAGCAACACCAAATAACAAAAATATATAAAAAATGCTACCGAAAATAGAGCGCCAATGAAGCGATTAGTGCGTGTCCCTGTGGAAGTCATAAAGTCTAATAACTGTATCGGAGCTGAAGTGGAATTGGCACCCCAACCAAAAACAAAAAAAAAAAGGAAAAAAGTAAACACGCCAGGGTTAAGTTTGGTGGTTAGGCCCCGAAATAATGTCAAAGGAACAAGTATAAAATTAGGTGGAATATTAAGTGGGCAACAAAATGAAAGAGAAATTGTGGAAAACGACAGATGGATTAGATTTCGAGTTGTTTTTATAGTTTTATTTATAGATTGCTATTTATTTAAACATTATTTAAAGGTAAATATGGATTATTGTCACAAAATAGACGAACGAAAGTTATTTCCAGGCGGAAAAATATATTTGGCATTTCATTCAAACTCTCAATGATTGCAGAAGGCATGCTCACTTTTAAATAATACAACACAAAATGTATCTTAGTCGCATTCATGGTAGATGGAAAAAGTCTTGTCACTCAAAAAGTGGTCAGCTCTATTTACAAGACCTGATCACTCAGATGAGTTTTTGTCAGACCTAAGCTTATGTAATCAACTCAGTTTGGCTTTTACACATGCCTGAGAAGCTCAGATGAGCCAGTGGCAGAACCATTGGTTCATCAGAATCATCTAGTTCATATGAACATTATGACTTTGCTTTGCTTACAAAAAAAAAGGACACAAAAAAAAAAAAAGCAAAATGAATAAAGAAGCATTAAAACTTATAGATGAAAAAACTACGGAAGCGAAGGAGGTAGGTAGGTATTTCCGGCTGGCCCCATGTAGGGGGGCCACACATAGACCTTACGGTCCTTAGTCAGGCCGGGTGCTGTTTTGGGGTACCATTTCCTTTAGAAATCCTGGAGGATCTTTGACGTTTTGGCAAATGCCAATAGTTGTTTGGGGGAACTCTTGGCCGCCTCTTCCAGAGAGCTGAAACTTGGGGAGTGCAGATGTTTTTGTCTTGTCGTGGCGATTGCTGGGCAGCTGCAGATGAGGTGTTCTAGAGTTTCTGCTACTCCAGGTTCCTTACATTCCTTCCTCCTTTCTTTCCTTTATCGCGTGAGCGGCTGCAAGGCAGTGACCAGTTAATACGCCTATAAGCAGTCTGCAGTCTCTTCTTTGGAGCTGCAGCGTATAGTGCGTGAGTTTTTTGTCTCTTTTCTTGCACATAATTTTAGAGATTCTGCAGCCGGTCGTGTTCTTCCACTTGTTCGCTTCGTTCTTCGCTATCTCTTCCATCTTGCTATATAGCGTCTGTAGGGAGGTAGGTATGTTTAGTGTTGCTTCTTGGCTTAGTGCGACCCCGGCTTTTGCAAGAGTGTCCGCCATTTCGTTTCCATCAATGCACTGGTGGCTGGGAATCCAGTAGATTTGCACCTTGCTGGAGGTGCTGAGGGAATCTATTGCTTCCTCTGCTTGCCAGAACATTTTTGCAGTTGATGGCGTGACTCTGCATTCTGCAGACCGGTTCTATTTCGCCTGATCGCTCATCTGAGTAACTTCATGACTACTCAGACGCCTTTTTACACGGTCTGACGGTCTTTTAGTCATGCAGCAACAACAAACTCGGCCACTACTAATACGATATGCTTTCAAACAGTTTTGCATAATTTGGTCAAAATCGGATGACTATATCTTATGGCTGCCATAGGAACCATCGGTGAAAAAATGGGTCTTCGAGAGAAAAACTTTTTTGTTTTCAATTAGGGTATTCACTTTGTTGAGCACATAGGCACTTGAGCAGTTTTGCCTGACTAGTATTGTGAGCAGCCCCTGTGCACGAAATTTGTGCACAATTACGTTTGACATTCCGCCTGTTATGTTTTCGAGATTTGGTAAGAAAAAAATTACATAAATAAAAAATGCCAACTAAAAGCATTAAAGATATTCTTCTTGAATGGAAAGGAAGTGAATTGAATCGTCAAGTTGAAATGATTGAAGGTGCGTATTTTGCTATTAATAATCTGCACATTTAATTGTTGTCGACTTTTGCAGATGTATGTCCACCAAACCAGCTTGATTTCGCAATGGATGAGTTGTTGGATGACTTTATGGACGATGTCGCTTGCATATATTCTTGCCGTCGAGGAGGTATCTCTAACGTGCCCAAAACCATTAGTTGGCAAATAACATCCTCACATTGGAGCGTCGTTTTAAGCAAATTTTGCGCTCGGAACCAATTCGGAATATTGCTGGAATTGATAAAAGGAAGTCGAAGTTTTTTGCAACAAGTGGATTCAAAAAATCAAATGCCAATTGATTTACAGCTCGCCATAGTGTTGTTTCATTTGGGCTCCTCTGAAGGCATGCATCTATTCGAAAAATGTGTACAATATTTGGAATCGCTGATAGTGGAACTTTAACCATGATTACAAAGGATATTTACAGCATTTTCCGACTTACGTATACATTGCCATAGCGAAGCGTCAAATGAATTGAACTTTCTGAGTTGACCCACCGTTTGGTTATCGGAAGCGAGATCAAGCTATGTGAAAACCGTGCTAATACCATGAGTTATTTTTCAGTAAAACTGAGTTGTATGTGACCACAATAGAGAGATGCCTAGTAAAGTCCGGCAGTAACCACAACTAAAAGTTTATAAGAACAGCTTTCTTGTACACTCCAGCGTTTTCTTGAGTCGATTGCGGTGACTCTGCCCACCCTCAGTCGACATTTTTAGTTACCCCATTTCGTAGCAACTCTCGACAAATAAAAATGGTGGTCTTACTTTTGGTTGACAGCAAGACAAACTAATTGAATTTGTATTACACTTTTAGCACAATATTACAATTATTCTAGACAAAATATGGGCACCTGTTTGGGCACAAGTGCCGACTTTTCGTAGTCAGGGTCTGGGTCGAGCAAGCTGTGCACAATTCGTTCAGAGTAAATTGTTGTTGGAAATACACTTTTCCCCAAGTGCCTATGTGCTCAACAAAGTGAACACCCTAAATGTTAGTGTCCCCAAACCCGGCCTATACTAATACAATATGCTTTCGCACAGAATATAATATTTTGGTCAAAATCGGCTGACTATATCTTATAGCTGCCATAGGAACTATCGGTCGGAAAATGTATCTTAGTGAGAATCCTTTTTTGTTTTTAATGTTAAAGTCTCCAAACTCAGCTATTTTTTATAATACATGCTTTCACACAGATATACAATTTTTGGTAGAAAACGGATGACCATATATAACAGCAGCAATAGGACTGATCGGAAGGAATATGAGTCTCAGTGGTAAAAACTTTTTTGTTTTCAATTTTATCGTTCTTAAACTCGGCGATTGATAATTTAATATGTTTTCAAAAAGATTCGCGAAATTTGGTCTAAATTAGATGATCTGTCGGAAAATAGGTTTTAATTAAAAAATTTTTTTGATTTTAATGCTAGCTTTGATATTTCACTCTGAAATTTTAAAACATTTGCAAGGGTATAAAGTCTTCGGCACAGACGAAGTTAGCTTGGCCTTCTGTTTTTATACCCTTGAGGGTATATGAAATTGTGATGTTTGTAACGCACAGAAGGAAGCATCTCCGACCACATAAAGTATATATATTCTTGATCAGCGTGACGAGCTGAGTTGATATAGCCATGTCCGTCTGTCCGTCTGTCCGTCCGTCTGTTTCTATGCTATCTCCTCCGTCAGTTGTAAAGCTATCGTAACCAAACTTTGCACAAAGTCTTTTGGTACAAATACGCTGCACATTTGTCGGAACCGGCCGGATCGAACGACTAAACATTTTATAGTTTATAAGAACGCGGTTTATAGGAAGTTTTAGTTAGAAAAACTTTTTTGTTTTCAATGCTATCGCTCCCAAACTTTGTACAGACCAATATAATATACAACCACACAATTTTGTCAATTTTGACTCAAATCGGATGACTATAGCATATAGCTGCCATAGGAACGATCGGTCCAAAAAGTAGTTCAAGTGAGAAAAACTTTTTTGTTTTCAATGGTAGCGTCTTTATACTTTTCAGATATGAATGTTATCTGTTTCAACACAATTTTGGAGAATTTGATCAAAATCGGTGAATATATCGTATAGCCATATAACAAAACTGGCACATATATCATGCTCTAATGGTAAACAAACTTCAGCCGAGCCGAAGTTAGCTTTCCTCTAATTTTTATACCCTTGCAAGGATTATAATTTTGCCCAGAAGTTTGCAAACGCAAATTAATATAAACTCTCTGTTTAAAGCTATCGCTGAAGCTTTGTCCTCTTTTACTGCACACAACTTATGTCGAACCGACCGGATCGCGTGACTATATCTTATAGCTGCCATGGGAACTATCGTCGAAAAGTGGGTTTTAATAAGAAAAAACTTTTTTGTTTTTAATGTTAACGTGTCTCACTTCAGACTATTATGCGCTTTTACAAAGATTTGGAAGTTTTGGTCAAAATCGGATAACTATATCTTATAGCTTTCATAGGAACTATCAGTCGAAAAGTGGGTTTTATTTAGAAAATTGTTTGTTTTTAATGTTGGCGTGTTCTTAAACTCAATGATGTATTAAAACATTTGCAAGGGTATAAAAACTTCGGCAAAGACGAAGTTAGCTTGAGCCTTCTCGTTTACTTTTTTTTTTGGCATAAACTCTAGTCAAAATATTTACTCCAAATTTGGTTTGTACGCATATTTTAGACCCGAAAAACGATTTGCAAAGATTATCTCAAACTAGAACAAAATTATATATAGCTGCCATATAACCGATCAGGCAGCCAAATAGACGATCTTTACGATTTGAACCAAATTTGTTGGGTTTAACGCTGTTGAACTGAATATCAGTTTGAACAAGTATTTTAAGCTTTTTAAGCGGGTTATCGAAAACGACAGACAAAATGGCGGAATTTAGAAAAAAAAGTTTTAGTGAGTTTAGATTATCATAAA